>JARJEC010134945.1:0-13735 GCA_030264575.1 Tachinus sp. AB-2021 | reverse complement strand
TCTGGTGCCATTTTGGTTTTTGTCCCCATCTGTGTATCAGATGTTCCTTTGCTCTGCGCCCGGGTAGTTTTCTTTTGACCACTTGTCTCGCGATGGTATTATTATTTGTAATTCTTGGTCTGTGAGTCCCAAGATTGGAAACATGTTCATTTATCTATAGTCTATACGCTGCTTGCCTCACCTCGGCAAAGTGGCGGTAATGAGAGTAGTACTTCCATGGCTGCTGTTGGAGTGGTTCTCATCGCTCCCGTTATCAGCAAACATGTTGTCATTTGTACCCTGCTTAGCTTAGTAGCTGTAGTCCTAAGAGTGGTTTTTCTACCCCATATGAGTGTTCCATATGTGGTCTAATTACCATCGTATATAGCTACCTGGTCATATTTGTTGTTAGCTCCCAAGTGCGTCCGACCATGATTTTGGTTGCAAAAAGCACCTGGTAACTTCCAGATATTTTACTTCCTTTGTCAATGGAAGCGTAGTACCATTCATTTTTAAGATTTTTATGTCTTCGGTGATTCGTTACCTTGTAAAAGAAACGATCGCCGTTTTGCTTGGGGTCATCGATAGTCCCTCTTTAATACATCACTACTTTCTACGCTGTTTAGTGCAATCTGCACCAGGTTAGATACGATTGCCGCAAAACTTCCCGATTATAAGGATGGTGAGATCGTCCGCATATGTTATGGCAAAGATGCCTATATCATTCAGTGACTGTAGTAAACCGCCGGCGACAAGGCACCACAGTAACGGTGAGAGTACACCGCCCCGTGCGCATCCCCTAGCGACCTTGGTTCCCACAGTTTTTCCATATAATGTTATTTTGATAGTTCTATTTTTGAGCATAGAGTTGACTCAATTTCGGACAAGAGGTGGTATTCCTCATCTCTTTAACGACATGTCAATGGAGGTAAAGGTGGTATTATCAAAAGCTCCTTGAATGTCTAGGAATGCCCCTAAAGCAATTTCCTTATAGTGAATGGCTTTTTCACATTTGCTAACTAGCTGATGAGTTGCCAGTTTGCAGGTTTTTTCTAACTGGTAGTGTAGTGTTGGTGTAGCAGCTGAGCCGTTAGTGCCCCGTTCCGTATGTACATATCGGCTCTTTTTTCATATAGTTTTAGCATAAAAGATGTCAAGCTGATCGGTCTGTACGATTTAGCCACTGCGTATGTAGATCGTCTTGGTTTTGTTATAAATACTACCTTGACTTCCCTCCAGCTGCTTGGTATGTGCGCAAGTGTTAAACTGGCCCTGAGAATTTTACATAGATGAATATGATTAAAATTATTGCAGCTGCAAAAATTCTAATCATAAGCAGCCACCCTAAAAACTGAAACACGTTTGACATTTATAACAGCAAACATTCTTAAAATAAAAAGTCATTTGTAATAATAATGAGAAAATATAATAAAGCAATATTTTATCTGAAGCACGAGGTCCACGCGCAAAACATTTTTATTTGAACGCACGCCTGCTTATAATAAAAATAAAACATATAGTCGAAAATAAATAGATGACTCATCTATTGCATCAAATCCTGCTAAATAGATGGCTTTATCCAGCTTACGCTTTAGCAACAAATTTGATGCAATTTGGTTTTGAATCATTGATTGCTTTAGACATTTTATTTTTTCAACAAATCAATGTTGCTAATAAAATACCAACATTATAGATTTTTTATCATATATAATCTTTAAGAAAAGAATGGAAGTAATACAATACACATTATCGTCTGTAACTTTGAAAAACAGTAGTTTCTTCAGACGGAGTAACGAGTTTAGTGAAAAAGTACCCAGTGTAATATTTTTATCTTGGAAAAAAATGTTTTTACGCATAAAAGACAATTAGAACATTAAAAAAAGAAATGATAGAATATTCTAAAGCCTAATTTTATACAACATATCTAAAACTTTAAGAAAAATCTTGATTTATGTAATTGAAAATTATTGATATATTTGTGTTGGGTAGAAATTTGTGATTAGATGGGATATTGTTCACATTACGTGGATAAGGAAGTGCGCCTTTAAACAAAATGTCATAATAAGTACTATATTTTTTCTATAGGAATAATTAGGAGAATCTATATCTTTTAATTTTTTAAATTTTTGTTGAAAGAACGATCCAACTATTTATTGATTTGATTTAATGCAGTGATATCAAAAGTTGAAGAAAATAGTTTTTTGTCGATTGATCATAGAAATTTTATGGAAACTGAAAATAAACATTGAAAAAGAAGGTGGGTGTGAAAATTTTATTTACATTAACATGTTACATTCTTCTACTAAGAGTCGATAGCATTTCTTCTAAATGTTTGCCCATTGTGAGCACATTATTTTGCTATTGGATCTTTGTAGTTCTCTTCCGAGTTTGCTTATGAAAATTATAAAGAAACGTAAAAATCATTTTTAGATGATATGAAAAAAATCACAAATTTTAAACGCCGTACAACTTTGAATCAGAAACTATAAAAATGCCCCCCACCCATTTTCTATAGTACAATATAGTTAAATATTGAAATTTATTTTTTTACAGAAAACCGTGCAGGTTTGTTCTCCATAATGTCACTGTCACTCAAGATATTATTTGTCACTGTCACTGATATCTCTAGTCAGAATGACCCAACTCGAGAGCATTTTTATAACAATCTTATAGTAAAATAAATATGTTTAATGTGTAATAATTATGAATTTATATATTAACTATTACTAAAAATTTTTGTTTTTGAAACTATTAAAAAGTTTATTTGGGACTAAAATTGAAAAATTTTCATAAAAATTTCACCTTAGGCATTCGGTTTATTTTTGATAAGGGAAAGCCTAAAAATGCAAAATTTAAGTTTCAAGAGTCGGTTTGTTAAATACCCGTTAACAAACCGACTATTGATACTTAAATTTATATACCCAAAATACCAAACCATTGAGTTTATTGAAAATTTGTAATTTCTTAATTAATAATTTTAAATATTTACTAACTAGAGTGTAACCCAACAATGGCAAAAATACAATAATTATTTGATTTGAATTATTTAGAAAGAATGTTTTTATAAAAAATATTAAATCAACTAGTGCCGCACAATAATTACAATATGTTGACAGTTAACGTCCTTCAACATCTGCATGGTAGTAAGGATGGTACGGCATATAGGATTTGTATTGACGAGATAAAAATAAAAATTTCATTCATGCAATACAAAACATTTATTGAATACAAAAGTTTTGTTTACAATTTTTTAACATAAAAATGTATGCTATTTATGTATGTATATTTGTATATGTATATTTTGTGAAATTATATATATATATATATATATATATATATATATATATATATATAATATATATACATAATATAAAATAAATTTTACCATCTGATTAATACAATTGAAGAGGAATTACTTAATGCTAGCCTCGCCATATACACTTCAATGAATTTCCTTCTTATTGAATCGTGAAAGGATCGCAATAAATGAAAGGAATTTGTCATTCATGATGTGTACAGTCACATATATGTTGGATATAATTGAGATTACGTAACGAATAAATTTCTTCTTTCAATGCCAAACATAATACTAGACGCGTGCATTATAAGATGATCTTAGGAAAATATCAAAGCACAATGTTAAATAATGTTTTTGAATGAACAAGGTATTAAAGTAATTACGTAATTATATATAATTTTGTTACAACCTCAAGCTGATTCAATCAAGTGTATCATGGCTAATTATCATTGAATATGCATTGTGCGGAAATTTATTCAATTCTTGTGGCGCTTTGTTTTTTAACATTTTTTTTAATTAATAATTTGCGTGTGGTGTATTATACTCCGTAGGATTAAACTAATATAATATTTTAATACGTTTTTAATGCGGTAATCCTATTGCATATTCTTTGTTTGACGTTTAGAGGATAATCCTGTCGAGTATAATACATATAATTTATTTCATTTAATTCATTATATAAATGTATAAAATCAATATTTCTGCAGCATATCACTTGGCTAATATTAAATAATTTAAATTAAAAAAAATATTTCTGCTCACTGATGTGTATTTATGTATGTTATGAAATGATGTGACTCATTATTTGTTGACATAAATAAAATTATAATAAATTCAACTTTTTTGCAATAATAAGATTTTAAGAATTTGCATATTTTTAAATATATTTATATGTAAATGATTTACAACATGTCATTAATTTGGGATAACTTAATAATATATGTATTTGAGTATTTTTCATCATAATTTTATTATAATTCAATCTCATCTATGTTATAGCAAACAAATTAATGAATATGTTTTAGTTAAGAGAATATTTATTGAAATATACCCATTTTACTAAGTCGTTTCATATCGAAGAATTTTCAAATTAAGTTGCTTGTCTCTTACACTTTTGGTCAAGTTGTGAACAAAATTAATTTGTAAAAGTACGGTTTTTTAGTGTAATCATTTGCAAACTGTGCTATTACAAATTGCGGAATTACAAAATGTTTATGAAATACGTGAATTATCGAAATGTTTTGCAAATGAATGAAAATTTTACCTATAAAGAATATTTTTATTAATAATATTAATTAATTAATAATTTTCACAATTGTTTTTTTACATTTTTTAAAAACTAAAAACATGTAAAAAATCTAATTTACAAACTTTCTATGTCTTTCATGTTTTGTAAAAGACAATTTAATTTTCTTTTAGACGTTCTCTTTAAGATCCAAGAGAAAACAAATTATAATTTGCGGAACTTTTGGATTATCTTTATTTGTTTTTGAACTTTTTGACTTTTCAAAAAATATAATTTTTGAAAAACTATTCCTTTTGTATTTTTATTTTTGCTAAATGTTCAAATTGTTTGATGTTTTAATATCCGATAATTAAATGTTTAATAGAAGAAAAAAATTATTGCAATGTATTTAAATATTTTAAATTGAACCTAATTTAGACGCTCATGTGTTAAAAATTAATCATTGACTCGGAAAAATATTTGATAATGAATGTTAAATTATGAATAATTTATGGATTCCAAACTCGTACGTGATATTGTTTAATTATCGGAGTAAATAGTTTGTAATGTAATTATTACCGTTTCTGTAGAAGCAGTTAGGAAGTAAATAATATAAAGCACGAACGTAATCTGCAAATGTATGCATTAATGTTGCCATTTGTGTTGCTATTTTTCAACATGAAGTGGTGATATGAAATTGATTAATATCCGTAAGTACATCATTTGCATGGTATTGTTTGTTTTAATGATTGGTATTATTAGTAATTTTCCATAAAATTTGATATTTACATTTACATAAATAATATTTGAATATCGTTTGAAAATAAACGAACGTTTCTTTAGTAGATATTGATATCGCAATTATTTTATACAGGTACCACAATATTTTATTATATTATTATACAGGGTGATTTTTAACTCACCCACAAACTTTGACAGATCAAAATTTACAATTTTAAGAAAAAGAAAAAAGTTTATATAAACATATGTGCAATATCAATTAGTTACAGAGTTAGAAGATTTCAAAGTTATTATTTTAACAACATATATTAACAAGAAATGAATAAAACAAAAATTACTATGTTTTTTAACAACAAAAATCAACGTCTTTATTTTTAAAGCATAGTAATTATTGTTTTATTTATTTATTTCTAATAGTGAAGTACCACATACTAGAGGTCGAAACCATATGATATATTAACAAGTTTAAAATTGAAACAACCAAGTTTTTGCTGCGTAATTAAATTTCAAAAAATATATAAAATAATAACTAAACTACCTAAAAATTATAAAAAAGCTCAAAATCTCCCACCAGTACGACTCAACAAAGAGTTTTAAACTCAGATAAGTATGATGTTATTCTCAATGTTCATAGGCAACGTTCTCGTTTGTTGATTTTCCAACAAAAACATGAATTTTTTTTAAACTTAAAATTTGACGCTATATGGTACCAACATAATAGTGCTCTGCCGCATCGGAAGCTGCCAATGAAATTAGTGAACATCCGCATTTTATTAATCACGTTAAACACTTTTTAGATAGTCGTGAATTGTATGCAACAAAAGGGAGCATTTATTGTAACTATTTGGGTAGCTTTGTTACTTTATATTTTTTTGCTCAGTAAAGAAATAATTTTGTTATTTAACTTGTTAATATGTGATGTTAAAATAAAAAGTTTGACGTTATCTAACTCGTAACTAATTGATATCGGATATGTGTTTATGTTTTTTTTTTTAAATTACATGTGTTTATATTTATCAAAGTTTATGAGCTAAAACGTATAAGCCAAATATAAGCAAAGATAGGTGAAATTTCTTAATCACAGATTTATAAGTATGACAATGTAGTATACCGATTGTTCACGTAAATGCCGTACTCGACTTGGCCGAGGGAATGGACCGACGAAGCCAGGCCACTGGCCAGTCCCAATATACGCATACAGACTGCGGCCCGTTATTGAATCATAATCGGAGAAGATTCAAACTTGTCCATTCGTGAAATTTCAGTAGAAAATAATATTATTGTGGGTAAAGTTTACAAGATTCTAAAAAACATAAATATTATTCCTATAAATAAACAACCCATCAGGAAATTTTCGTGTTTACTGACGAGTGTCTCCGTTACATGGCAAACATAATTTGATTTTGTTATTGGTTTGTTGAACATGAATGTCGTCAATTAAATTTAAGGAAACATGTAGTACCCTAAGTCAATGTTTTTGAGACTATTAAATACCTCGCGTCTTGCGAGTAGAATAGATCCGTCGGTCCTCTCCCTCGGCCGAGTCGAGCCGAACGCTTGGACTATGTACGGCATTTACGTGAACAATTGTTACATATTGAGGCAATGCTCCGAAAACATCAATTCGTCATTGTTCTCAACTATTTCAAATTTGACGATGCACTACGCAGCGAATTTTGACAAACACCCGTAGAATATTCAGCTTACTCAAAAGTTGAAACCAGCAAAACATGCAAAGCACCGACAATTCAATGACTAATGGAGTAAAATGAAGTGAATGCCGATTTTTCAAAAAGTCATCTTTACCGATGAATGGTTTTGTGAATAAACAAAATTGTCGAATTTGGGGCCCAGAAAATCCTCACGCGATCCATGAGAAGCAAATGCTTCTACAACGAGCAATTGCTTGGTGCGAATTTTGGTCAGGCGGCATGATTGGGTTTTACTTTTTTGAAAATGAGGCCGGAATTGCAGTGACTATGAAAGGCATTTGTTAAAGGAGCATGACAACGGAGCTTTGTGACCTCAACTGGACAGCATGGATCTTTACCACATGCGGTTTCAGCATTACTGAGTCGAGTACTTCACTGCGCACGATACAATCGATTTATTGTGGCAACGATTTCCAGACCAAATCATCTCACGAAATTCTGATCTAAACTGGCTACCAAGATCATGCGTTTAATGCCGTGCGATTTCTTTCTTTCGAGTTTAATTAAATCTCGTGTTGATGCTAATAAACCAGAAACAATTTCTGAGCTCAAGGCGGAGATTCAACGCGTTATGAGTGTGATACAGCCACATGTTTGTGAAAAACTCATTGACAATTTCATGAAAAGAGCAATGGCATGTTGTCAGAGCCGCGATGGCCATTCGCTGGAATGTTTTATTCCATACATAACAGTATGTCGATCGACTTTACAATGCAATAATAATTTCACAACTCGCTAAAAAATACGTGGTTTTATTTTTAAAGGAAATGGCCTACTTTTATTGAGACCCCCTTTAGTGTTCTTAAAATTTGGAAAGCTGAGGCTACTATGTAGTTTTGCGCCATAATTGATCTTTATATCTTATTATATTTAATATATGCATGTATTTATTAGGGTTATTGCCAATTTTGTATGATTTATTCCTTACATTTTTTTCAAAAATTATTGTGTTCTATTGCATGTTTATTTCTTTTTTGGTCTTATGGATATTCCGAAGGTGTGTTCTAGTAATAAATATTCCAGTTGTTTTATTTTTTGGTGGCTGGTCGTCTTTAAGTTTTCTTTTTATGCCCTTGTGGCCAGTGCCTCCAAACTGTCTATGCAATCCAATACCAGTTTGGATTTTATTACTGGCGATTGTATTGCTGCTTTGCTGTCAGATCTGATCGTAATGTTTTATGGATTGGATTGTTTCTGGCACTCCACGTTCGGAAAACGGAGACATGCTTGCCTAAGGATAGCTTAAATTACTTTTCCCGCTGTTTGCCTTTATATATTCCACCTGTACATCATCTGTGTACCAGATTTACGGTATTACGACATTAAAAAACCTCTGAATACGGTCAAATTTTATGAATTACTTTTTCCTCACGCAACACGTTTGTTATACTAAGCCTGTTTGTCCCAAGATTAGTAATGTGCTTGTTTTTTTTAATCTGTACTTTGCCTTTTTTGCCTTTGCGACATCCTCTGCTCTTTGTCAAACTTAGTAGCTATAATTACAGTATAAAAGCAAATTTTGAAAACGGTTCACTCGTTCAAAAACTCCTGGTATACTTTATATAGTATTGCAGCTTTGAATTATTCGATTTCTTAAGTCATTTTCATATAATACAGATGTGTTATACGCGAGTGACTTAAGGTGACATAAAAGTCAAAAAGATTTATATCGTTGCTGTCAGCTGGTCAAGTTTCGTCCAATCCAGCCATTAGAAAAACTGTTGTCGAAGTTCAGACGAGCAGCAATGCTAAAATGAGCTGGAGCACCGTCGTGCATAAACCACATTTGTCACGTGCATAGGAGCAGGTAATGTTACGCGTTTATTTCTTTGGTTAGGAATCGACTATACAAATTACCATTTAGTTTATACGATAAAAGTGTGATCCAATAAGATAGTCACCAATAATATTCCCTATCCATGTATTTAGTGAAAATGGTTGCTGACAGTGACCTTCTCTTATTGCATGGAGATTTTAGGCCGCCCAAAAATGTTCATTATGAAAATTAAAAATTGCTTCTCGTAAGAAAGTTACCTCATCAATACAAAAAACTTTATTCAAAAAATATTGTTAAGGACCACTGTAGAGAGTAACCACCTACCAGAATTTAGACTTGGATAAAAATTGCGGTATAGCTAATAAAATTTTAGAATTTTCTAAACAGTCTTTAGACTTAATTTTTCTTAAGTTCCATACTCATTTGGAAGTTTTGTCCGGGTCCTGGGTCAAGCCTGACTACAAATATTTTACTTTATCTGCTATTGGTGCAATTCCATACATTTTCAAAGTGTTTACGTCTTTTATGTTTTGTTGTCTTGCAATACTAACGGTCAACGTTTTGCTTAGGTTTATTGATATTAATATACCATTTTCTGATGTTTAGTGCAATATGCATCAGGTTAGGTTATGCACCACAGTAAAGGTGAGAATAGACAGTCTTTCCAGATAATGTTATTTTGACAGTCCGTTTTTTTGAGCATAGAGTTGATCCAATTTTGAACAAGAAGTGGCCTTCCTCGTTTCTAATATCTGGTTACATTAAAATGTGAAAAATCTTGTATGTGCAATATAAACAAATTAATGGTTCGAAAATGTTTAAAATAACACATACATCGAGGGTTTTTTACAAATTTTTTGTTGGTTTGTTATAAATAAAAAATATCCAAAATATTTTTAAAATCGAGAAATATTGAAATTATCACCAAATTTTGCAAAATGTTGTGACATTTACGTTTAATAAATATGAAAGATGCTGAGAAAATATTGTGAAATATTACAAAATATCGAAGGTTTCACAAAATGTAAAAAATTGCAAAATAGAAAAAAATATTAAAAAATGTCAAAATGATTTGTCAATAAAGAATATAAAAATGGTGCAAATATCGCATAAACATGCAAAATAGTGTGCTTTGTTTGTGTAATACCAAAAGAAAGATATTTTATGTAAATGCCAAAACTATCACAAAATATTGTACATTCTTTGACATGTTTGTTAAAATTAATACTTCATCACGACACCGCAATACTTTTGAAAAATTAGGTGAGAAATATCAGACAATTTTGCAAAACATATTAAGGGGCAAGGTGCCGAGAAGCATGATCTACGTGACCACTGGTGCATAAAAAGATTTAAATATTCCCGAATACGTGTTTTAGGACAAGCTCTGCACGCAATTCATACAGATGGCAATACTTTACGGCAGTAAAAACAACAAATTGCTACCAATAGAGGTGTAGCTCTTAAATGATTGTAAGTTTGTATTTTAATTAATTTCATATTTGTTAAGGGAGAATAGTTTAGAAAAGAACAATCTATCCGGCTGTCGGATTGGGTTTTTGATTATATGCATAACAAATTTATTCGTAAATGTCAATTGAGAGGAAAAACTGAAAAAAAAATACTTTGATAGCAGAACAGTTTATACCTTTATTCATATGTATACGAAGGCAATTTTCTTAATTTTAATTAATAAATACACAGTCGTTTGAGCCCTGAGAGTCATAAACGAATCAATTGTAGATGCGGCACGTCGAGCCTTAAGATGTTTTTTAAATATAAAAATAAGTTGATAGTTTTATTACTATTGCAATAGCCATTTGTGTATTAAGACCGCCAAAATGAAACGCAATCGATTGGAGGGGTGGGGGCATTGTTTTTGGCTACACAGGCAGCAAATGCGAATCCGTTGCGGGCGATCGCGGAACAACCGAAATGCATTGACGAATATGTCTACACAACTAAGAGAGAGATAGAATACGATTTTATATATGTTATACAGAGTTCTTTTAAATAATTGACATATGTATTTATATAGTTTATACAAAGATATTCAAAATAATATAGACATGTATATATTTTATACGGGGCTGTTTAAAATAATCCACTATTTAGATATTTGATGAATTACTTGCACTGTGGGCAAATATTGTTTTTATTATTATTTTTTGGTATGTCCAATTCCCAATTTCACTTCACTTCATTTCACAGAACAAAACAAAAAACTCTCGAAACATGACAATTTTTTAATGAGGATAACTGTTCCAGTTTTCCCCTGCCTTGGAACAAGCCACTTTCAAACATTTTATAGAGTATCTTCCTACCTTGTAACAATTCATTTGAAAGGTTTTTATTTCACCAAAAATTTTTAAATATATGGTTGTAACATCTATATTGATTTCTATAAACATCTTAAATTATTTTTTTAAATTAACTCGTAATGAAATGCTTTGAGATGATTTAATTTATTACGTCATACAGATATTTTTAAATAAAGCAAATAATTGATTAAATACTGTATTGAAATGAATAGAATTTAATTAATTTGAATGACCAATAAAGGGCAATAATATTATATAAAAAATAATATATTAAATTATATCGAAGGGATCATCTCATATTTCCCTCATATGTCACGGATATGTTCCTCAATTGTTGTTCCAGTTATGAACATTTTAATAAAGCTGTGCGATGTCTGTTGCTATCGTTCCCATCAGAATTGTGTACGTGCAACAGACATGGTTGATGATCTCTTGTCTGATGCACATTTATGAAATGGAACACAAATAATTGTATGGAATCAAAGGAGATCAGTGTAAACATTTATGATAGTAATAACGCCTCGTTTGTTTGTTTATCTAAAAATGCATTAATCTCTTAAGTAAATAAGAATAAAGTTTTATTTATTGCATTTATGTATTTGTTTAAAAATGAATTCTGCTTCTTAGTTCTTTGAAAAGGCAAATTATGCAATAAGATCAATTTTTGAATTCATTATAGACGATTCGGAATTTAAAGAATATATTTGAACATGTCACAGTGAGTGGTTATGTGCCTTTTATTCTAGGAAGAATATAAAGATACCAAAAATCCATCTGAAACTAAATATTCCTGCAGGCAACTATTTTTTTAATTTTTGTATTCGGTTAAAATTTGTGAACATTCAATATCTGTTATGTTAAAATTACAATGATGACATAAATTACAGAATGAAATTAGTTGGTTCAATGATTGATTTATTTCGTTTCGCGTAATCTTGTTTGTGTTATGTAATTAAGTTCGATTAGATAAACGCGATAAAGCTTATCCGGTTTTTTAAACGTGCATGTCGGACTCCAATAGGAAATATTTTGATAACCTGCGAGTTTCTATTTCTAGACGAATTCGACTCAGTATTTTCAGGTATGTGTCAGTGTAGTGTGGTTGAAATGTGTTGATTGGTTTACTTTGGTAATTAATGACCTGTGCTTGTACTGTGTAATTAATTTGGTACCTATACTGTTAATATACAGAGGATTGTTAATAATTACTGATTTGGTGAGTGCGAAACGAAACTAATTGTTTACACATTTATTATATTATGCATTATCTTATAGAAATTAATTGTTTTGTGTTTATTAAAAAGCTGCCGCTAATTAATTAATAATGTATGCAATCTTATAAATTTTATTAAAGTAAAATTAATAATTAAATTTATAAATTGAAGACCTTGCGGCAACAAGGTTACTAGCCACAATCGCATTTTTATTTGATTTTTACACGTTTATTGGATTGTCAAAATATACGAACATATATAATAAATTATATGTTAATAATTTGTTCGCCTAACTACGGTTTATATTCTGTTTAGGTTTGCATAGGGATTGGTTTTTTGGCTACGCAAGGCTTGGAGTTAATTGTTCTTGTTTACGTTTAATTGATGCATTATTACGGTTGCAGTTTGAAGTGGGCTGGGTTTGGCTTTGACGAATTCAGACAACATATACAACATATTTCTATTTGTGACACTTACATTTTCTTACGTTATCTCTAATATACTTGCACCCATCTTTATTTTCTATTTTTCCAGTTTTATTAGTTTTGCAAATCACCCTTAAGTTTTTTTGTTCCTCTTTTTCAATTTTTATGCAATTCTACTAGATGCATGACAATTTCCAGGTCCAAATTTAATTGTTATAATTTATTTTTTATATTATTGTTTCACTAATCACCAACCAATGCGTGCTTTAATTAATTGTGCATTGATGTTTTTGGTCATGTAGTTAGTTTTTTGTTAAACAAAAATAGAACTTAAAGATCTTTCTTGTTTAAGATTTCTCGAAAATAGCTGATTTTACAACAAATTTTTACTCATATTTAGTTCTAAATCTATGGTAGAGAAAAATGATAACGATTTAGTTTTATTATGCGCTTGCTAACAGCTGTTTTAGTCTAGCTTACTTTTGTAGAATCCGATATTTTGGGCATACTAGGGCTACATAATAGTAATACGTAGGTTACCTTTGCTATCGTCAATTTTTTAGCATTCAATTCATTCAAGCGTTACTTTTTAAAAATCGCAACTTTATCTTCTAATCTAATTACTTCTTTTATGTTAAAAAATATCAATACACTTCGTTTCTGCGTCCAACAGAAAGACGTATGAAGTAGGAGCCGCTGATTTTTTATTCTGAATACGTTCCAGAATTGTGCTTTAATTAACATAATTTTATTCAAGCTCTTCTTCTTCTTCTTCTGTTACCTTCCACAAATGTGAGTTCGCGAATTATCATTTGTTGTATGATTGTTAAAGTTTTGTTTATTACTGCTTGGCATATGTCGCCAAACTTTTTTATTCCGGTCCAATTCCTGATGTTGCTGAGCCATGATAGCTGTTTACGTCCGATGCCCCTGCTGCCTTCTATCTTTCCTTTGAGTATGAGCTGGGGAATTCGGTATTTTGGCCCCCTTAGTATGTGACCCAGGTATCCTATCTTGCGCTGCTTTCTGGTGTTAAATAGTGA
>JARJEC010134933.1:0-15584 GCA_030264575.1 Tachinus sp. AB-2021 | reverse complement strand
GTAAAAGTAAAAATTAATAACCATAATGTGATTAAAATAATATATACTATTATTTAAGTAGTATGTTAGGTTTTACCCAACTGACCATCAACCATCATGTAGGTATGTGTGTGTAGAGTTAAGGCTTATTCTCTAGAAATTTGTCTCCAAAATCTAGAGCACCATTAATTGTTTCCAATTGCGAATGATACCGGTAGGCGGAGCTATACGGTCACCCATCTAACTTTTGCAAACGTTCGGCATCGGGCGTATTGGATATGCCTCAGGCGGTTGCCTATTATTTAATTATTCATATTTTGTTTAAATAATCGTAACCAAACCTCCCATAACCTAACCTAAAGGGTTTCAGTGCTACTTGTTTATTTTGTTTAAACAATTCTAACCAAACTTCAATTAATCTAACTTAAAAGAAATCTCGTGCTACTTGTGGAACCTTACTGTTTAGTTTACCAACATTTTATATAATTTAAACATTATTTTATAAATGAACGGATGACTTAATATATATATATTATATATATATATATATATATATATATATATATTTATAAAATAATGTTTAAATTATATAAAAATAATAACAAAATAATAGTACATATTTTTTCACATTATGTTTATTATTTTCCAGTACGTTGGGATATGTATATGTTACGGTAAAAGTACAAAATCGGCAAATGTATACATTTACCGGTATATGTATACATTTACCAAATTGATTAGTAAGTGTAAGTATGTAAGTATAAATCTAAATTACCTTCATCTATCTATTTTTACCTGTAAATGTATACTTTTCCCTACTTATCTGGATAAAAGTTAATAATAAACATTAATAAAACACAGATCTATATAATTATATTATTTATGGCTCTGTGTATACTGCAATTATTATTTATTAAATAAATATATTACTTAACCTAAAAATATTAATATTATAAAATATAAATATGTCGATTCTGTTTTGAATGACTAATATTTCTTTATAAGACTGTCCACTTATGTAAATACTCTACAATTTTTACTTACAACAATGCCTTTTAATACCCGATTAAATTCTTCCTGTTGATTAATTTTGTATGGGATCTTTACTAAATTAATTAACTTAAATTAATGTATTGTACATTTTGCATTTGCATGCTGTATTAAGGTTTATATTAAATTATTACTTAGTCTGTTATTATATAAATAGTAATTTGCTTATAATTTTCATCTAACCATCTAACAACTACAAAATGACAACCAGGAGCTTAATAAACAAAACAATAACCTCTAAACATGAATATGTATGTGAATTTGCCGGAAGACGCATGCGCGCACCAAATTATAACGTAAACACGAGATACAAATGAGTGATCAACATTTTCATAAAAATATTATATTTTGAGTATTGTAAATGAACATGCATCGTCTCAAAATTGTCACAATAGATTTTTTTGAAACAACATTGATTCAACATAGTAATAAAAAAATGTTAGCAAAATTTCTTTTTGAAAAAATATGAAGACCTTCCATTTAATTTCTATAGACGTGCATAATTCCAAAAAGATGGCTGTCCACACTTGCTGTCAGAGGCTTATGTCACAATTAGAAACCAAATGGATTTGTAGGTATGGACCAAATTTATGACCAAATTATTTGCTCGACTTAACTATCAATCTCTTTTTTTAATACATTAAACAGCAAGTTTATGCTGAACCTTTGCTAAACAATGAAAATATTTTAATAAATCGTAAAACGAAAGCCATGCAAAACATTACATCAGACACAACATTCATTTAAAAAATTTCAATCAATACTGGAATTATGTACAATGGACGATAGAATCATTTTCGATTTAAATATACAAATTACAAAAACGTAAATATATTATCAAAATGTAATAAATTTTACCAATTTAACCAAGCAAAGACTTGAATTCTTCGGTCTCAAATGTAAAATGTATATGTTTTATGAAAATTTAAATATGCCTAAACATGTCAAAACTACCATTTCGAAAAGATTATTAATATGTTATTTCCTTATTTTATTTCAGATTTAATTAATAACTTAAACAAAGTTGTTTTGATTTGCTAATTGATAATTTTAAAGTGCATATATATTTAACATTAACAAGGAGAAATTATAAGCATTATACTTACTAATAAAAAAAATAAATTGCCTGTGGGCAAATATTTACAGAATATATGTTCACATACTATAAAGAATTTTAAAAAATACAAACTAAAAGTAATAATATGTGAGTAAGGCCATCAGATTTAACAAAGTACCCTCAAAAATCAAACAGCGCTGCTCGTCAGAACTGGATGTTTAATGACATTTAATTTTATTAATCATTTTATAATCATTTATATTGCGTTTATTTATTTAAACTCAATCGATTTAATTAAATTTTAACTTAACCAAATGCTTTTGATATTCATAACCTTTAAATATACAAAATTATGTTAATAAGCAAATTTAGTAAAGATTGCTTAATTATTGAACAAATCACTTTACAACTGTAATATTTGAAGTCTATTGAAAATTATCCAGAAGTTTGCTTGAAAACTATAGTTGACTAATTTATTTTTTCCATTACAACAACGTAAGTAAACCTTACGTCCATAGTTACTTGCATCGTAATGAGGTTTGTTTATCAAATTTACGTTGAGAACGGAACATAAGTACTTACTTACTACTAAGTAATTTACTTTCGTTCCTAGGAATATAATGATATGCCATAATAAAGCAGTCACTTCAAATTATACTAAAATAAAATTATTGGGATCAGACTAGTTTTGGCATAGTTTTGGTAGCGGAAAAAACATAATAAGCTACTCGGAAACTAGTACGCACATAAATATTGTCTTCGTAAGAAATTATAGGCCTCGGTTCCACCTCGGCCTATAATAATATTCCACAAATGTTATGACGTACCTACGTTCCTTGCAGCTTAAATAACTCTTAATTGTAATTTGATCAAATTACAAATTAAAATGAACGAATGTGGTTTCTTAAAATATGGATAAACCACAAAAACGGATTTTATATAGACGGATAGACGCCAGTTAAAATAAATATTGAGATAAAGCTTGGATAACTTTTACAGTTGTGCACAGATCAGACTTCTCTTTGAAAACTATATTTGCGTCATATTGGTTCGTTCGAAACAGAAAACTACAAGTACCTTAGTACTACACATTGGATCCAAACAAGCAGCATCAATATTGTGCAAGGTAATCGACAAAAAAAAATTTACAAAAACTATGCACACATTCATGCACACTAATACTTTAGTAAATTCCAGAACAAATTGGCAGATTAAATTAACTACTTTGTGACATTTGACAGAATAGTATTAACAACTTAATATTTTTTATTTAAACGAGGAATAAGTATTCCTCGTATTTGTCGTTTGTAAAAGGTATTATTTCTCGTATACATTTATACGTACGTAGTAGTTCTGCGATTTATTCGACATCTGTAAAAACGGGCCTCAGTCGATTAAATTTGTTAAAAATATCGGATACTTACAAATAATTAATTAATCCGATTTGTATACATTGACGGGATTGTTATGCATCTGACATATTAGTCAAGTTCAATTTGTTTAAATTGATTGTGTTGCTTAGCGCCAGTGCAGTTATCGCTTTAATTATTGCACATGCGCAATTTTCACTGTAAGTGGAATCTGATTTGTGAAAAATTTAAAAATAACTCAATATCATTGGTTTATAATTATAGAGAAATAGTCGTGTAAATTAGTCAATTTATGAAACATATTTTCAAGCTTTGATATAATTTTATGTTTATCTATTTACACACAAACGTTAACAAATGTGTAGTATGTAGTTATAATTCGATACTATGGAGATACAGTGTCAAGAGATCGATGATAATAGATATAATAATATCCCAATTGAACCGTTAGTAAAACCTGCTGAAATATTCAATTAATAAATATATTACAAAATCTTTTTGTATTGATCTGGTAAACTCGTAAATCATTTCCCGTGCTGCTGGTTCACATTAGGGGTGCTTCGGATTCTCCGGAACATGTATACGGAGAAAGGTTTACCACTTATGCGGGCATGTTCCCTGAACCAGCGGGCCATTATTTTATATATTTTGCAATTTATTTATAAAGAATGCGATCTTGCGCTATTTATTTTTTCACGACTAAACACCATCAGATTTAGAACAAAGTATTTTGTTTTGTTCATAACGTAAACATTTAATTGCCACCAATCAAAAACTAGAGAACAAATAGCATACGAAAACTTTTCCTTCCTCCCTTCACCACAATATATGCGAAGCGTATAATTTGCAATTTTTAATAAGAAATAATCAAGCTATCAATTATTAAGTTTGACAATTATATTTAACAAATTTGCTGAATTTTAAGATATATTTTAAAATAAAAAGCAAACCTATATCCTCAATTGAACCTATTGCATTCCTTAATTCAAATTAATCTTAAATAATGTGTTTATTGTCCCGTTTTACATTAAATATGAATTTAATGGCAATTTTTTTTAAGATAGTTTATATATCTTGTCACCAACTTAGCTAATCTTAACCACCTTCCGGGGAGCACAACTATTGTTGATTTGAAAGGTATTTTGAAAATGTCACGCCTGTAGCTTCTAAAGTTTTTGAGTTATGCGTGACACATACGTACACACATACATACATAGATAGACATTTTTCTAAAACCCATCTAGATCGGATCGGGGTGGGGGGCTCAAAATGAATATTTCCGTTAAAATCTCGATTTCGTAAAAATGGTAAATCAAAATCAATTTAAAAAAATCGAGACATATTTAACAACTATAAAAAATAATAAAAAATTATCAACATTTTTAAAACAAATACAAAATATATTAAATTCATGTACTTATTAAAATGGAAAAAAACAGTTATGTATTTTATTTTCTCTAAAATGAATTCAATTTTATAAAAAAAGGGTAGCATGTGTGTTTTGATTTATTCTAATTCCAGCTGTTTATTATATTGTTTTGCGATGCACATAATGGGACCCTTAAAACCCTAATATACAAACAAAATTTTATTTTTTACTTTAGTTTAGATAAAAATACGTCAAGTTAGTTATATAGAAAGTATTTAAAATAAACTACTTTCTAGATATGCCTGAAACGCGAAAAACCAGTTGGTTTTCCGACAAATACAAAGAAAATTTGTAAAAAATGACGGCATTATCAGATTCTAAGGAAAATTTCCGATCGATTACGTTTTTTGGAATTTCTTTCTGTTAAAAATGTCGAGTTAGTTATAGAGTTACTAGTCCATTGGGAAGGATCGCAAATCACCTTATAATCTATTGATCCCTTTAAACGCCCGCCATCATAAATCATAGACCAGGACCAACGGTGTAAAAAAAATGAATTAATATTATTCAATAGTACTTACTCTCTTCTCCATTTGTCATAGAGCAATCTGTTAATCGGTTAATATTGCTTAAATGGTTTTCGATTGAGTCACTTATGCCATTTTCTGTAAAATAAAGATTTTATATTAAATATTACAATATTATTATTAAATAATTAAAACATAAATAGAACAGAAAAAAATCATAATAATTATTTAACATAATTTTCATTCTAAAGATAAGGCCTATCTACTGCGTTTAAACGGTGAAAGTAAACACAGCCTTAAAGCCTAAAATTCACAACTAAACGCAAGCTTAAACGTAGTACCTTTAGAACGGTTGTTATATATTTCAATTTTGCATTTTGTATAAAACAATCTCTACTTTTTTTAAATTTCTAAAATTATAACAAAGTAAATTTAAGAAAAAATATCAATTAGACAGCAAATATAAAATGCAATATACTAGTGAAGTTAAAGCTGTTTGAGCTACTTGTTTAATTAAAAATGGGTCCCGCATTAGGACTACTTGCAGCTCTTCTGTTATTCGGAGTTTATAAACTCGATAGTTTATTACAAAAAAACGTAACTGGATAAGATCAAAGAAGAAAGCCATTCAAAACAAGATCGATTTTAATTTTTTTCAGTCTTACGTAAAAGTATCCTAACCGTCATTTGCAAAGTAGTCTCGGGTCGACCCTTGACACAGAAGTTTCCAACAAACATAACAAAATAATATGCTAATTTGACGGGCGTATTAAATTTCAGCTTTCACTATCATTTAATAAATCTTGCTCGTTGTTATGGTCAAGCACGTGGTTCCACTCGTCCTGATGAATAAAGTTCTACTTCTACAGTACAAGAAGTTTAGTTTTGGCTCTGCAATAGTTTATGTATTGTACCTGCAGCTTTAGGTATAATTCAAAATGTTATATTAAGATAAGACGGTTGTGTATTTTTGTGCCAGGTGTATTTGTTAAATTTGTTAAAAGCTACCATTATAGTTTAACAGTTTGATTGTTACATTTAGAATTTGCTATATACCTGCTAAATCATTTTTAAATGTTACGTTTAAGTGATAATTGTGTTATTCTTAAAAAACTCAGTATAGCTGAATAAATAAAGCAATCGGTTGGCTCTAGATAGGAATATATTATCATTCTGTCGGATGTTAATATAAATATATCGCATACTGTAAGAAAGCGCAGAAAAACAATATTTAGGTTTACATCATCGTCGGAATAAGTTCACTAAAGCAGCTGAAAGTTTTTTATTTAATTTTTGAGGAAACTGTTTTCAAAATACATTCAGTTACAAAATCTGGTCAACGTTACAAAAAAGAATTTGTTGTTCATTGCTTTTATAACATTAGTGTGGAACGGAATAAATTTGAAAAAAAAAACAGACGTGATAACATTTAGAAATGAGCTTTTGAATGCAAAGTTACTTAAAATACATTGTATTACAGCCTATTGTTCTACCTTATGGTAGAATGAATTTTCAAATATCCGCTCTTATGAGCGGAAATAACTTCTTAGAAATTTAAGTTCTATATTGTATGACGTGACTGTCCGGGTAATTCTTTGTACTAGGAGGACAGCCTTGTCCTCTTGGGACTGTCTAGTCAAGCAAGTAGACGCACATAATTAAGAAACGTCAAGAGAAAAGTTTGACAATATGTTGTGGTCAAATTTCATACAAATGCTAGTAATTTGTTAACAATTTATTTTTGTCTTATTTTATTTTATTTTAACTCTTACTTCCTATAGGAAAAGTATAGGTTCCACCTTAAAATTTAAAAATCGAGATTTCAACAAAAATGTCCATTTTAAGGGGGGGCCTTAAAATGGACATTTTTGTCGATCCAAATGGTTTTTAGAAAAATGTATGTATGTGTGTATGTATGTTGTAATTTTCTTAAAAACATCGCAATCAAATTCATATTTAATGCAAAACGGGACAATAATACCATTATTTAGCATTAATTTGAATTTAGGAATGCAATAGATTCAATTGAGAATACAGGTAAAATAAATAAATTAAAAATAAATAAATAAATTAAAAATAGATATTAAAATTCTGCTAATATTAAGGTTGCGATTTTGCAAACGTACATGATTTTTGTAGAAATTCTATTGGGTTATGCGGCGCTTAGAGGTTTACATAGAGAAATTAAGATGTTCAATTATAGTGTATTTATAGCACTTTTCTAAATTTATCCACAAAACGAACGCAACTACAAACGATCAAAACATGATCGGAGTTTCTGCAATTTATGACGTTATAAAATAACAGATTCAAACGGAACAAATTGCAAAAAAAAGAGTTCATTTTGACATTGCTACTGAATATAAAAAGGTTTTAGTTGGTTAATTTTTGGCAATAAATAGGTTTTAAACTAAATGCATAATAACGTGTAAAAAGAGTTTGAATGTCGCAAAATGAGAAGTGTCGTACCTGTCAAACCTATAAAAATATAAAATGGAATGAAAATAATGTTTTATTAGAACTATGAACACATTGCAAACAAAAGAGTAAATATTGGTGATGCTACTGAATATAAAATTATTTTAATTTAGTGGCATAATAATGTATAAAAAGAGTTTGAACGTCGCGGAATGAAAACTACCAAACCTGTCAAAAGTTTAAAAACATAAAATGGAATGAAAAAGATGTTATATTAGAGCTGTTTTATATTCATTATCATCACCAATATTTACTCTTTCGTTTTCAATGTATTCCGCGTGAATCGTTTTAAAACGTCAAAATTTGCACATACTCCGATCATGTTTTGATCGTTTCTAGTTGGGTTCGTTTTATAAATTTGAAAAAGTTCTATAAATACAATATAATAATTGAACATCTTAATTTACTTAAGCCACTAAGTGCCAGCACAGCACAAAAATTATAAAAAGCATGTACGTTTGAAAAATCCCAACTTTAAGAGAGAAAAAAACCATAAACTGTAAAATTTAAAATTAAATTTAAATAATATCTACTTAAAAAATCTTTATAACATACAAATATTGGGATGTCAATAATAATTGCAGATTAAATTCTCGTAAAGAAACCAAAGAATTTAAAGGTGTTTATGGTTCCTGTACGTTCGTAATGTTTTGAGAATTGAGGGTATTCAATTCTCAAAACATTCTAAAAACATCTAGTAGATATTAAAATATCTATGCTTATCATAAGTGCATATTTGTTTGTCTATTACTCAATCCACAATCATTATTTACACCAAAATAAAGAATAGGCCATCTTTTAGTTGAAAATTTAATAACTGTTGAATAAAGAACAAACGGCTTATCTTTCAATTATTTTTATTCTATTTCAAAGAGTGCCATGTGAAAATTACCATAAAATTATTATTTGTTTGTCCTAAAAATTGGATGGCAAATGAACATTTTTCATGGCGTAGGTAATACACCTACGATTCTCCCAAAAATATCTAAGAATTTTGCAATGTTTATGTTTTTACAGGTATCATATTTAATATTGCACACATGAAGTAACCATTTTATCGTTTGTTCCCAGACGTTCGTGATATTTTGACACTTGAGTGTATTAAATACTTGTGGGTTATGTTAATTAAAATTTCGATTTTCATTTTAATATAGCAATTTTACTACTCAATATGTATAGGTCAAATTTATTGCAATCTCGGTTAAATTTAGAAACTTTCCTTAATGTAAATGTTTCATAATAAATATTTGCAAATAAAATTTATTTTTTATTTATTCCGCCTATAACAAAACGCCTAGAGAATTTTATTTATATTACTACCAGAAGTACATATTTGGTTGCCTATTAATGATAGGCGGTTATTGCTCCAATAAAAAAACACGCAAATTATGCGTTCCCAGCGAATAATAGCTGAACCCAGCAACTTCAGTCCCATCTCAACAGGTTTTTAAAATTAAACATCAAAATTTTTACTTTACTGAGTAAAAAAGTATAAAGTAACAACAAAGCTATCCAACCATTTTTTTAATAAAATACAAATTGGTCCCGGATTTCATCGACAACGTTATGCCTAACAACTGCTCTCGTGTGGTGATTTCGTGTTGGTGCACCAGTTGTCTCATGTGCCCATGTGCCACACGTACCACCATTTCCAATCTATTTATTTCTAAAATAACGGTTTAACCACTCTGTTAGAATTATTCCCCGATGCAGCACCATATACGATATATATATATATATATATATATATATATATATATATATATCGCCCTTATTTCGTGATGCACAAGGAAATTTTGGTTGATTTTCGCGGTTTGGGGTTGAAGGGGAACTTTTAAGGAAAAATGGCCTGTTAATACATTTTGTAATTTCAAATTCCACATTGATTGGCCTATTTCTATTTCTCGCAATCTCCGAAAAGATTGTTTGTATAAATACCGTGTGGTCTGGAAGATGTCGATTTGGATATCTATTACAATATTCTCGTACTACCCATCGAGCGTTTCCATTGCAACGTCCATATACAAAATAATATCAGCGTACGCAATGGCGTTCGTTATAAGTATACATTGGTGCTTCTACAACTAACATCAAATTGGAATTTCTAAGTTTTATTATAATGAAATTAAATAGCGTTGCTAATAACATTATACTTTATGACGATGTTAAAATAGAAACATCGAAGACTACTTCTAACTTTGTAACTAATCAATATCGGACATACATTTAAATAAGCTTTTTTTTTCTTAATATTACATTAGCTTAGATCGGTCAAGGTTTGTCGGTGAACTAAAAAATTACCCCGTATAACTTAAAATTCATTTTCAATTAATAATAACAAAAAAAAATCACTATAATAATTTTAACTATCAAAGTTTCTGTTAACCTTTAAAATTTTGCAAAATAGTGAGGATTACCTGTGTAGAGATATTAAATATATTTCAGCGGCTCCAAGTTGCAAGACTCTTCAGCTGGATATGATATACAACGGCTTGGCAGGCAAAACTGACCGTATATGAGCATTTTTTTTAATTCGGTTAATTTAAACCGATTTGTTTATAGCTCAGTTTAAAGCCTAGCTTGGCTATTCTTACTTATAAGGTAGACTTTTTCACATTAAGAAAAAGTCGTATCGCAACAAAAAAACTGTAAAAAAAGTTATATTCAATATGTAGGACAATTAATAGATGCGGTTGTAAAAACGTGAAATGACAAAAATTGATGAAATAGTATTAAGTAGAAGTCTGCTATGACAATCTCTGCGTAAAAACAAGAAATTAAAAAATTTAATAATGATTTAAAAAATATTAATAAGTGAATCTTTCAAAAAGTTTGTTGAGAATCGTGCCATATTTTTTGCATATAAAAAGATTGAAAGATACAAAAATCTTTGCAGAGCCATTACATGCAGCCATAAAAAACTAGGTGACAAATTTTAATATAGGTCTTACGTCCGTCCAAGACGAACAGTAGAGCGCTAGAGCGGTGCCCAAAAAGTGTCACCACAACAGAAATTCATGATCTGGTGTTGAAATGAACAAAGTAGCAAAAGTCGTAAAAATCTCAAATCTCAAAGCTGATCAAAAATATTTGAAGCCAGAAATTTTGTATAAAGAATCCTGTTCTGAAGATGGGTCTTGAATCGAAGTTATTGTTAAATTCAACAAACTAAAATTAAATTCGATTTGATTCCGCACCCCTGACTAGTACTTATTATCTGAGCTCAAAATTTTCTTAGGTGGGCAACAATTTTCGTGTGATACGAAGGCAATGGTTGTCGCTAATACCTATCTTGTAGACCTTGATAAAAACTTTAAAACACCGTTAAACAAAATGCATTGATCGTTTCAAAGACTATATTAAAAACTAAAGATAACTTTACAGGCTTGTAAAACTTCTTTCATTAATATTTAAAAATTATGGTTATATGAATGTATTTCGTATAATACGTGGAATTGGACATATAGCGGATTAAATAAATAAATTATGTCAATATTTAATCAATTTATTAATATAAAATTTCAATAAAATGTATAAACCAAAAGTAATAATTTATTAATACATTTATTATAGTTTAAATATAAATAAGTTTAGTTAAAACATTTTTATTACGTTTTGTTTATAACTTTCTTTATACTACAAACCTTGATTTATTGCTATTATTTAGCAAGATTATGAAAGATATTATCCAAATAGTAACATTTTAAAGGAACAGTAAATGTAAATTATTTTTTCACAAAAAAATAGATTTATGTGTTGTCATCAAAACTAACATTATATTTCACATTGAACAACATTGAAACTAAACTGCCTAAATTCTATGTTTGCAACGTTACAGTTTTTATTAAGCTTATTGCTAATGAAATAATAAAAATATCATCAGAACATAAAAATTTCCTTTAAAATACTACCTTTAAAATATGAATGTAAAGTTAACATAAGTTCGGGTGGTAAATCTTGGATCGTTGCTGTTTTCACACAATTCTTCCTCAAAATGTCAATCTTTGCCCTATTCGATATGTTGTTTTTAAAATTAAGAGCCAGTTGCCGTATATTTTGGTATCTACGACTTATATTAGTAGTCGACAATATAATATACATAGATGGATCCACTAAAATTGAATATAGAGCATTCTTAATTCCATTAATTCGACAATTAATAACGACGTCGTCTAGAGCTAACGTACATACAACCTTGCAAACAAACTGCTGAAACGGTCCGATGACCATGTTTAATACATACAGTTCATCACTACGCTTCCAATCGTGTGGTAATTGTGAAGCTAGCTGCTGTATTTGCTTGTTATTAAAATTTATATCGTAATGTTTATCTTTTTCCAAATTTTGTGGCACAAATCCCACTTCCAGCATCATGATGTACACCAGCAAAACGAAGATGTCATATTTGTTGGGAATACCAAACTCTCGACTGTGAAGTTCCTCGCAAGCGAACTGTAGAGACTTCGGAATTATGCCACATTTTATTTCATCTATCAGGTACGGTTCATGAACTGAAAGAAATTCAAATTTAAACGACTCGCTTAAATTTGAAAAGAAATAAGTAGCACACTTACGAATACATTTTCATTTACTTATCAGATATGTAACCATAATTTTAAACAAATATAGGTGTTGACAAAAAATTGATATATTGGGTAAAGTCTCAGATATCTGTCAAATATTACGATCCACGAACGCACTTAGAACTTTTTGTGCTATTATTAGAACGTAAATAAAAATACACTTAGCTTCTAAATGAAAATGTATAATTTTCTTTTCAGCGGTTCATCAAAACATTATATAAGTTTAATGCTAGTATGACACTATGCAATTTCTTATGTCGAATCTTGTACATGGTTATTATTATGAATTCAACCAATGCAGTGTCATAAAAACTACGTAAGATTTGATATATTAAACAAGCATAATGTTTATTTTTTGGTAATGTTATATTATCATAAACAATGTTTCTAATGAATAATTTACAAAAGATATAGATAAAACGTCACTAGTTATATTTGCTATGGAATATAATATTTTATTGTGGTTGAATATTAAGTAGTCTATTTAATATCTCCATGGTTGAATATAAACAGCTTCTTACAAGAAACAAGATTTCATAAACAACGTATTTAAAAATTTTAAAAGTATGTCATTATCGAAAATAAATAAGTTGTCCTTAACGACATATTTAAGAAAAGACATTACTAATGTCACTATAAACAAAAATTGATATTTGATCGACAAAGAAATGAATGGCACGCGTGCGGAGAACGCGTAAAGTGTCTCGATTGGGCATGCACTTGACTACGTCTCGTTGCATGGCAACAATCTCGCACTTTAAGTAAACGTCATCGCAGTTGTACCATTAATAGCTATTAAAATCCAGATGTTTATTTAATTTTAAAAAATCATATTTAATATATAATTTATCACAAATAATGTTAATAAATGACGGCAAATGATTGGATGTTATTGGTTATTTTTAATTATTTCTACATTACTACGGCAATTGCCCAAGAGCAGAACATTAATTCCCAACAAAAGTTAAAATATAAGGGAAATAATAATCGACGCGGACGTAAAATTTATTATCGCAATAATAAATACCTACATACTATTATTTACAAATAAAATACAACATTTATGTTGTTAATCTTGTTGTACTTTAAAAATCCTACTTCAAATTAAAAAAATTGCTTGATTTTTTCTATAATGACTGACTATAAGGCAAGAATACAGTGATAAAAATTTTGTACTACAAAACATTCGCTAAATGCAACAGAAAGTGTTTTGCAGTTCTAAAATTGTAGTAATTGCAAACGTATATTCTGTGGATGGATTAACGCCTAGTAATAGCTTTGTCCCAACGAGCATTTTAGGGACTGTTTCTGGAAAGGTTATTATGAATGAGTTCTGAATAATTTGATTCGACTACACAGAATCAAACTTGTTCAGATGCTACTCGGAATGATAATGTTTTGAAAATACTAAAACAACTTTCCAAAAAAAAACCTAACATTACCAAACAATATTAAAATTTAAGTTAAAATTTATCACTAAAATAGTCATTTATATTATAGTAGCACTTACTTACTAAAAAATTGTTCAGACTAGATTAAAAAAAATTATATGGGGTTGTTTCCTTTATTGTAGTAGGCAGTTTGTTATACATTTTTATACACATATAAAATGCAGATTTTTTAAACTTGGATGTATTGTGTAGTGGAATTCGTAAGTGATGTTTTCTCCTAGTTTGGTGGTGACTAGATGCAGTACACTCAAATAATTGATACATTTAAAAATAAATATTGATGGCAGTGTTAATAGTTTGTGTCGAATAAAGTAAGAGCGACAATTATTACGGTTTCCAATTTTAAAAATTAATCGAATTAATCGTTTTTGTAGAATAAAAGCACGATTCAAATCTAATGAAGCTCCCCATACAATAATACTATAAGACATATGAGAGTATGCCATTGCATAGTATATTGTTAAAATGGTTTCTTGGCTAATGACGGATTGGATTTGCAAAATAGCGAAATATGCCTGGTTTATTATTTTACAAACCGAATCAACCTGCAAATCCCAAGATAAATTTGAATCAATTACAATGCCCAAAAACTTAACACTGCTTGATAGATTAAGTTCAAAATTGTTATGGTTGATTGTGAAATTATCGGACTGTCACTTTTCTGATGTAAAATTGCATGGTAACCGTTTTATCAGAATTCAAAATTAGTTTGGGAAACACCATTCTTTGAATTCTCTTAAAACAAATATAGCTTTTTCGTCGGCAAACATTACTAATAAACCACAACTATTGTGGGGAGGCAGGTCATTAATAAAAAAGAGCAAATCCTTGGGAAATTGTCATATTAATATCATGTTGAAAAGAAAATGAGTTATTAACATTGACAGTAAATTTTCGGAATTCAAAATAAGATTTCATCCACTTCAAAATGGGAACCCTAATGCCAATAGAATAGAAATCTGGATTAAAAAATTTATATCCAGTGTCAAAGGCTCACGATATATCCAAAAACAAAAAACAATTAAAATTAAGTTATTTTTATCTTTATTCTTATAAATATATTAAAGAAGCTGTATTGAAGCAGTTTTGACTGAGAATTTCTTTCTGAAACCATGTCGATTTTGTACCAATAATTCATGTTTATTAAGAAAGTTTTGAAAATGTACTGAGGATTGAAATAGGTCTATAATTTTGAACATCATCTGCGACTAATTTTTTATGGAATGGCAATACAGTGGCTACATCAGGAAAAATGCCCGAAAAGAAAGATTTATTAAACAGCATTTCTAATAGAACTACATATTTATTTAAAAAAATGTGATTATTAGTTTATATTTATCAAGAAAATTATTTCATGTATTGTAAAATTTCTTAATTTTAAATTTGCTATAGATATTTTTTATTAAAAAACTTATGAAACGTAGAAGAGTATTTTAAAAATATTTAAGAAATGGATCTTGTAGAGTAGTTTGTTCAACATAAATTTATATTTTTCATTGCTCACTGTATTTCCAAAAATACAAGTTTTTCATAATCTTCAAAAACAGCAAACCAAATTTGTTTTTAATGTATTAATGGTATATTTGTGTATTTATAATATAAACGACTGCATGTTTAAATTAACTGCTGTAATTATTTATTTATTTATTTATTTAATTTGATTGTACTTAGTATTTATTATAGTATTGTTTAGAATTAATTGTTTATATGTGTATTTTAT
>JARJEC010134886.1:0-16443 GCA_030264575.1 Tachinus sp. AB-2021 | reverse complement strand
TGGACCTTTTACAAACGCATACTTTTTAGGTGGGCACCCGGCGTATAAGCTAACTCCAGAGCTAGACCTTATAGCTACTGCACACTACCTTGAAGCATTACGTCTACAAACTAAAACATCTCGTGCATGTGCTATTTTTGGTGGTAAGCACCCGCACCCACAGTTTACAGTAACTGGTGGTGTCACATGCTATGACGCTCTACGCCCTGAACGTTTAAAAGAATTTAGTGCATTAGTTCAAGAAACTGTCGACTTTGTTAATAACGTCTATATTCCTGACCTTCTTGCAGTAGCCTCTCAATATAAAGATGTTGCTGCCTACGGTGGTACTGATAACTTTATCTGTGGTGGCGAGTTTTGCACTAACCCAAAAGATAATGAAACAGGGTTTGTTCTTCCTGGCTTTATTCGTAATAGAAATCTTCAAAACATTGAAAAATTTGATACGGATAAATTTACTGAACACGTTCGTCATAGCTGGTACGAAGGTGCAGATGCACCGCACCCATTTGACGGTAAAACAGAGCCAATGTTTACAGACCTTCATGGCGATCAGCGTTACTCTTGGAGTAAAGCTCCGCGCTTTGACGATTTGCCTACAGAAACAGGACCTCTAGCAACTGTTCTTACCCAGTATGCACGTAATAATAAGCCATATGTTGACACTGTTAATATGGTATTAGAAACCTTAGGAGTTGGACCGGAAGCATTATTCTCTACTCTTGGACGTACGGCAGCACGTGGTATTGAAACTGCTGTTATTGCAAGTAATATGAATAGTATGATTCAAGAGCTGAAAGATATTATTTCTAGAGAAAATGGCAAACCACGTCTTGTTGGCGAGTGGGAAATGCCTAATGAAGCTGAAGGTATCGGTGTAGTTAACGCTCCTCGTGGAATGTTAAGCCATTTTATTCGCATAAAAAATCGCAAAATCGAAAACTTTCAATTGGTTGTCCCAACAACATGGAGCTTAAGCCCTCGCTGTGCTAATGGCTATCTTGGACCTGTAGAACAAGCATTAATAGGCGCACCTCTTGCTGACGCGTCTCGCCCAGTAGAAATCTTGCGTACTATTCACTCATATGATCCATGTATCGCCTGTGCAGTACACGTTATAGACCCTACAACTAACGAAAGACGTGTGTTTAAGGTTTTATAAAAACCTATAATAGATTACTATGAAAAGGGGAGATTTATCTCCCCTTTTTACGTGACAGGTGAAATTTTTTCTATACTCAAACTTCCATATCTTTCTAGCGGAGCTTATATGCAAACAACTTCTCCTCAAATATTACTACTCGGTGTTGGAAACCTTTTGTATGGTGATGAGGGAGTAGGAGTGCATGCAGCTCGTTTTTTTGAAGAGCACTACGAATTTTCTGAAAATGTTACACTGTTAGAAGGGGGAACAATGGGGCAATGGCTCATGCCTTACCTTACAGAGTGCGAGCATGTTATTGTCATGGATACAGTCTGCGCAGGGGAAAAACCCGGTTCAATATACCGTTTAGAAGATGGTGCACTACGTAAAAGCCTTGGATTTTCTGATTCGCAACACCAGGTTGATCTTGAGGATATTTTAATAATGTGTGACTTAATAGGGAAAAAACCTATAGTCATTGTGATTGGAATGGAGCCACAAGATATGCTTACTCTTAGTACAGAGCTAACCCCTACAATACAGGGGAAAATGGAAAAATTTATCCATCATATTGTGGAAGAAGTACATGCGACAGGTGGTATTGCAAGGCGTAAGGAGATTGGAAATTTCTAGCTGTACGAAGGTGCATTTTTTATACTACGTACTTTACGATGTAATGAGGCGTAAGTAACATATAGTTTTGTACATTTTTTTGTTTTATACTCTTTGTATTTGCTTTCGTGCTATGTCGTGTGAATAGGAATTTTTTTACTAGAGATTACATAAGTTATGAATGTTTTATTTCTTAACCTCACTAGATTTGGTGATTTACTGCAGTCGCAGCGCGCCATTAATGAAGTAGCTAGGCAACAGCATACTGTGGGAATAGTCTGCCTTGAAAATTTCGTTTCTACTGTAGAGCTACTCCATGGCGTAAGCTACGCCTTCCCTCTTGTTAGTGGAAATATTTTGCAGGCATTGCATGGCTCAGTAAATCCCCAGGCTACAGGGGAAGCATCAGCATGGATCAAAGCAGTGGCTTTATTGGAAAGTTGGCGTGAACATTTGTGGTCTATTTTTCCTCCAGATCTTGTCCTGAACCTAACACCTAGCCTAGGGGCGCGAGTGCTAACTCGTTATCTTGCAAAAGATGCTGCTGTTGGGGGATTTTCTATAGATGCAGAAGGGTTTGGCGTACATTCAGGGCGTTGGACATGTTTTTTAAAAGGCGCACAAGGACCTAGAAGTATTCATCCATTTAATATAGTCGATATTTTTGCTGCTATGGCACACGAGTCTTTAGAAAGTGTTTCCCTACAGGCTAAAGAGACTGTAAGGCATCATAATACTATTACAGAGCTTGAAGCAGCAAAGCTTGGTAGTACAGACTCATTGCAAACACATACTCTCGTGCAATCGTATAATTCTCTCCTACCACCGGATGCAGAAAAATGTGCTGCTATACAGGGTGAGCTAGACGCTCATGCACCTGAAGGGTGTGCAGGATATATTGCTTTTCAGCTTGGTGCGAGCCAAGAGGGAAGGCAATGGCCTCTTTCCTATTTTGCTCAATTAGGTGATGCCTTGTGGGCGCAACATAAGCTTTGCCCTGTTTTGTTTGGGACAGCTAGCGAAGTTGCACTGACACAAGGGTACGCACATAGTACTCTCGCGCCATTTATATCTATGTGTGGAAAAACCAACCTTACACAATTGGCAGCAGGGCTGAGTGTCATGCAAGGGCTTGTCACAAACGATACAGGAACAATGCATTTAGCAGCAGGCTTGCATGTACCTATAGTGGCAATTTTTTTAGCAACAGCACAGCCTTTTGATACAGGTCCCTATAGTGATAATAACTATTGCCTTGAGCCGGATATTGCATGCCACCCGTGTGATTTTTCAAGTGTTTGCCCGCGTGAGTATGCTTGTCGAACGTATATTACTCCTGAGGCTGTTCAGCAGTGTGTAGAAAAACTTCTTTTTCAGCAACCTTTTTCTCTTTCTGCGTTAGCAGGGTCTCGTGTTTGGAGGTCAGAACTTTCTACAGAGCAAGCACACTTGCCAGTTGGAGAAAATAATCCAATAGGAGTAGACCACAATACCACGATTATAAGAAAAAAAACCTTGTCGTTATTGTCTAGTACCAACCATGAAACAAGCGATAGATTTCTTTGGTTGCGTGCACAAAAAGAATTTTTGCAATCGCTTCTAGATAGGCAACCATGTTTCATTACCTCGTATGCTCTTTCTGCAGAAAACAAAGGTACTTTGCTCAAAGAAGGTGAGACGCTTTATGGTCTTTTAGTCTTGCTAGAAAAACAAGGACAACTGTTGTTTTCTCAAAGTACGAGTGTTTTACAGAGAAAGTTTTTATCCACGTGGGATCGTATTCATACGTTTTTAGAAAAAAGTGTATGGTTTTTAGCTTTTTCCCCACTATGGATTGATGATACACAAAAAGAAGGTGCAAGCTTAGAGGAAATTTTAGAAATAGTACGAGAATATGCAGAAATAGTACGAAAGACACTCGAAGGGTGTAAATAGTAGCCTTTTGTCCCTATTTTTTTTTACTTTTTGCTTTTTTCACCATATATATTTCAAGAGCACTGATTGCTGCTGGTGTTATTCCAGAAATGCGCCCAGCTTGCCCAAGTGTCGTTGGTTTTATCTGAATAAGCTTGGTTTGCACCTCGCGTGAAAGTCCAGGTATAAGGCTATAGTCAATATTGATAGGAATAAGAGTTTTTTCAGATTTTTGCTGACGGTTAGCCATTTCTTGCTGACGTGTCACATATCCTTCATAACGGATACTCGTTATAACCTCATCAAGAACATCGGATGAATACGTTGATATTTCAGAATATAAGGTAGAAATAATACGTGTATCTAAGGTGGGCCGCTTGATAAGCTCTGCAAGGGAGACTGTATTTGTCGGTGGGTTTTCCTCAAATTGTTCAAACAAAGTACGCAACTCTGCGTCAGGGCGCAGTTTTATTTTTTGTAATGCTGTTTGCAAGGTAGCAAGCTCTTGTGCCCGCTTTTCGTAAAGGCTCCATTGCGTATCCTGTACAAGACCGTATTTTCTCCCAAGAGGCGTGAGGCGTTCTGGTGCATTGCTTTCGCGTAGTAATAAGCGGTATTCAGCCCTTGAAGTAAACATTCTGTATGGTTCATCAGTCCCTAGCGTGACGAGGTCGTCAATCAAAACAGCAGTGTACGACGTTTCACGGCCTAAAACAAAGCGGGGGAGTCCACGCTCTTTAGCTACTATATTAAAAGCAGCCCATAGCCCTTGGGCAGCAGCCTCCTCGTATCCAGAGGTTCCGTTAATTTGCCCAGCACACCATAATCCTTGGATATTTTTATATTCAAGAGTTGAGTAGAGTTGGGTAGGAGTAATAATATCATACTCAACAGCATAGCCGGGTTGTGTAATGTGGCAATGCTCAAATCCAGGAATAGATTGCATTAACTCAATTTGTACATCGTAGGGTAGCGCTGTAAAAATAGCTGCGGGGAATGTTTCAGCAGAGGTATGTCCTTCTGGTTCAACAAAAATTTGATGGCGCGTTCTGTCAGGATACCGGACTATTTTATCTTCTATGGAAGGGCAATAGCGAGGACCTTTGCTAGGCATGTTGCCATTGTAAATAGCAGAACGGTGTATATTTTTTTGAATAATTTCATGCGTCTGTTCTGTTGTCCACGTAAGGTGGCATGCTACTTGTGATAAAGGAGGAACATTACTGCGGTTGCTAAAACGAGGAGTCGGAGTGTCTCCTTTTTGTTTTTCAAGACGAAAAAAATCAATACTCGCAGTTAAAATGCGGGGTGGTGTACAGGTCATAAATCGTTCAGTTTGTACCCCAAGGTGTTGCAAGTTTTTTGAGAGGTTTTTTGCCGCAGTATCGCCTATACGCCCGCCAGGCATTTGCATATCACCAATGTAGATACATCCGTCTACAAAAGTTCCAGCAGTAAGCAAAATATTGGGCGCAGCATACTCTTGTCCAAAGTCTGTACGCACACCATGGACAGTATTATTTTTTATAAGCAGCTCTTCTACTGTTCCTTGTGCTACATGCAGGTTTGGTTGAGAAAAAATGTCTTTTTGTACTGCTGCTCGATAGACAAGGCGGTCAATTTGTGCACGCGTTGCCTGTACAGCAGGCCCCTTAGTGGCATTAAGTCTGCGTACCTGTATGGCAGCTGTATCTGCCCAAATCCCCATAGAACCACCAAGAGCATCTATTTCAAAAACGATATGGCTTTTTGCAGGGCCACCAATAGCAGGGTTACAAGAGGTGTGCCCGATGCGATCTACACTACTGGTTAATAAGAGAACAGAAAGTCCCATCCGAGCAGCAGCAAGAGCGGCTTCGCAGCCAGCATGACCAGCTCCAACCACTATAAGGTCAAACTGTGTAGTGTAACGTACTGTATCCATAAATAAGTGTGTGTTGTAAAAAAGGAGTTAAGAAAAAAGCATTCGGGTCAGTATTTTAGCGTCTTTTATAGTATTGGTAATACTTGAATGCTCGTTAGGGCTATGTGCGTTTGGTATAAGTGTACTCCACGCTGCTGCGGTGTACCCAGAGTTACGTAAAATAGAAGCAACTGTTTGTCCGCCAGAGCCATACACCGTGGCAGCAGCTCCAGTTTCTTCTGTAATTGCTTGCATTAAACTTTTTACAACAGGGGCATCTTGTGGTGTAGGAGTTGCCGCAGGAGCTGTGTGTACGGCTTCAATTGTGATGCTTGTTTTATATTTTTGCATAATTGGTTCAACTATACGGTTGCACTCTGTAATCACATCAGCAGGTTCATATTCAGGGAGTAGTCTACAATCAAGGTAAAAAACATCCTTACCAGGCAGGGTGTTTATATTCAAAACATTACTTTCTTTCTTTGTCGGAACAAAGGTAGACCAAGAGGGTGAAAAAAGTTTGTTTTTATTACGAAAACGGCGATATAATTCTTTCAGTGCAAGTATGCATTCAGAGCAGACAACCAAAGAGTTTATACCGACATCTGGGGTGCTAGCATGACTTTGACGCCCTAAAATAGTAAATTTTAGCCAAAGACAACTTTTTTCAGCTATTTGCACCATACTCCCAGTGGAGTCGCCCATATCAGGTACAACAAGTAAATCATCATGCTTTATAAGGTCTGGTGCAGCTTTGAGTATATGTGGTAGCCCATGGGCCATACCAGTTTCTTCGTCTGCTACAAACAATAACCCTAACGAGAGAGTAGGTATGGTCGCAGTTTTGACAAGGGCATCGGCAATTAACAGTCCAGTTGCAATAGCTTGTTGGTTATCTTCCACTCCCCGACCATAAATAAGGTCGCCATCGACTCTAAGCTCATAGGGAGAGGAGTGCCACAAAGAGATTTCTCCCGGAGGGACAATGTCTAAATGCCCGATAATCCACAGAGTTTGTGAACTTTTACCTTGAATATGCGCTACGAGATTAGGACGAGAGCCGCACTGCACACGGGAGTCCTCGGCGGGAAATTCTTGAATGTTTGGGAGATTCAAACGTTGCATTTCTTCGATCAGCCACAGAGCTTTTTCGTGTTCGCCCTGTCCTTCATTTTCAGGACCTAATGCTGGCCTTGCTGTCATTTCACGTTGCCAGTGAATGATAGAATCGCGTCCTGCTTCTAAAGTGGATAAAAGTAAAGAAAGCATAGGTATCCCTCACAAAATTTTGTATAGGTAAACCCTAGGTTTGTATAAAAATAAAAAAGCAGAGAAGGGAAGCCCCTCTCTGCTTACATGTATACAGAAAAAAGTGGCTTACTTACCTTTAGAAGCACGTTTAGATGCTTTTAAAGGGTTCACCTTGCTAGAAGCTTTTGTCTCAGTTTTTAAGTGTGTAGCAAAGTTGCATGGACCTAAACCCCACTTTGTAGCAGGAAGAGCATAACTACTACAGTAGTTTTTTCCTTCAAAGTCTTGTACACGTGTGCAACCATTGCATTGCTCAACTATAGGTGCAAAGTTAGCACCTTTATAAATCATGCCTTCAGCAGAAGCTGTGGCTCCAGGAAAAATTTTGTTGCTCATGTTATATCCCTTCAATGCAGAATGTAATTTTTGTTAACTGCCTTTCTTATGCATCCTTTTTGCTTTTGTCAACACTAACAAGTCTACTGATGCAAAAAAATATACTTTTATCAAAAAAATACTTGTTAATCCCTACTTACGCTTTTAGTCAGGTTTCTAGGTTGGTCAACATCTTTTCCTAGGTATAGTGCCATTTCATAGCTCAAAAGCTGTAAGGCAGGTAAAATAAACAAGCCAGATAAAGGTCCCCATGCTTCAGGTATTTGCCACACGTCGCTTGCCTGTAAGTCGGTTTTTTTATGACTTGTAAGCACAACGACTGGACCACCCCGTGCGTTGATTTCTTCCATTATTGACTTTGTTTTATCAAACATTTCATTTACTGGAGCTATAACAATGCTCAAAAACTTTGGGTCAATCAGTGCTATTGGACCGTGTTTAATTTCGCCCGCAGTGTATCCTTCGGCATGGATATATGAAAGTTCTTTCATCTTAAGCGCTCCCTCTAGCGCAAGAGGATACACTTGGCCACGGCCTAAAAAGAACATTCCTTTAGAGTTTGCATATTTTGCAGCCAACTCTTTTGCAGGTTGTTGTAAAGTCGGAAGTATCTTTTCTAGCTGGGCAGGCAGTGCAGACAGCCTTTTTAACGCTGTAAAAAGTTCACTTGGAGGCATAGTTTTGTTGCGTTGCCCCCATGAGCATGCCATGAGGAAGAGAGTGACCATTTGGCAGGTAAGTGCTTTGGTAGAAGCAACACTTATTTCAGGTCCAGCCTGTGTGTATATGACAGCATCTGCTTCACGCGCAATAGATGAGCCTACAACGTTACAAATACCAAGGGTAGTACAATGCTTGTTTTTTGCCACTCGTAAAGCAGCTAAGGTATCAGCTGTTTCTCCAGACTGGCTAATAACGAGCACGCAGTCATCTTTTGTCAGGAGAGGATCGCGGTATCTAAACTCTGACGCGATTTCTACAGAACAAGGGATACCTGCCCATTTTTCCATCAAGGTCATAGCCCATAAACCAGCATGGTATGAAGTTCCACAGGCAACAATACGTAATCGCTTGGGTACAGGGAGGGAGTCGAATTCTGGCATAGATACGGAAGAAGTCTCGTCATCAATGCGGCCCACAATGCAGTCAGAAATTACTCTAGGCTGTTCAAATATTTCTTTAAGCATAAAATGCTTATATCCACCACGCTGTGCAGATTGAATATCCCAAGAAACAGTAATAACTTCTTTTTCTTTTGGCTGTAGACTATCCGTAGCAAAAAATTCCCATGTAGTGGGAGTGATGCGAACTATTTCGCAGTCTTCTAGAAAAACTACATCTTTTGTGTACGTTAAAAAAGCAGTCAAATCTGAAGCGATAAAGTTTTCACTCGTACCAACACCTAATAAAAGTGGTGCAGAACACCGTGCAGCATAGATAACATTTGGTTCTTGTTTATTAATCACAGCAACGGAATAAGCACCTTTAATTGTACGCAATGTTTGAGCAAAAGCGTGCAAAAATGTTTCGCTTGTTCGCGCTAGGTGTTGGAGAGTGCGTGTGAACAGCTCTGCATCAGATCCTGAGTGGCAAGTAGCACCATTACTTTTTAGTAGTGTAGTTGCTGTATCGCTATTTTCAATTATACCGTTATACGCAATAGCAATGTTATCAGTAACAGGAGTAGCAGGAAGCTCCCCTTTTTTTGTAGAATTATGCGTCGACCAGCACGTATGTCCAATACAAGTGGTGGCAAGAGTTTGTTGGACTTTGCTGAGTTCTTTTTTTAGCAAAGACAACTTTCCTGGTACGCGAGCAACAACAAGTTTATCATTTTGCAAAAACGCTACACCTGATGAATCATAGCCATTGTATTCTAAGTGGCGTAAACCTTCCATAACAATGGGAACACCCGCCCTGTGTCCTGTGTATCCTACAATACCGCACATAGCATACCTCCAAAAATAGGTGCAAAAAAGTACGTAGCCTTATACTGTTGAGCCATATGCATATAAACAAAAAAATGGGTGTAGTCTGGTTTAGCTGTCATGTTTTATTATTACGCTATGCCAAGTTAAAGAGATAATGAATAATTTTTGTATGAAATTTTACTACTATGTATTCTACTATAGTATGTACTTTTTTTGCAATCATAAGCTAGTGAAAGAACGTTTTTTTATACAAAAAAGGTAGATTTTTTGAAGGAGTCTACCAGTATATCCAGTCCCTATTGTCAAAAAAGAAGACCGTGTATTGCACATACTTTTTTGACAATAGGTGGGTAAGGCGTTTAGAGCTTTAGCCACGAGCATTTCATATACGTAGCGTGAAAGTGCACTTCATAGTGGGGAAAAAGTACAGCGCACTGACCCGTAAACGCTATTCTTTATCTGCCATATCAATAGCTATAAAAAAGCTGTTATTATTTCTAATAATATGAAGCAACACAGCTCCAGTGTTTTGTGCACTTTTATTAATAGCATCAGCGAGTTCAGAAGTATTATGCACAGCTTTTTTGCCAACAGCAATAATAATATCATTGGGCTGTATGCCAGCAGATACTGCAAGCCCTGAGCGCGTTACCTCAGTGATAAAAAGACCTGCTGACGAAGATCCGCCTAAACGAGAAATCTCAGTACTTGATAAAGGGCGAACCGTGATACCGAGCCTGCTACTGGCAGTGGTCACTTTATCTGGCTCAGTGTGAGGAGCGTCTTTTAAGGATGCTTGAGAGTCTTTTTCAGACACGGTAATCGAAAGATCTTTTTGTGCGCCATCACGCCAGATAGATATTTTAACAGTAGTGCCAGGAGTGATGAGAGCTACTTTACGCAAGAGCATATCAGTATGTTCGATTTTTTCCCCAGCGATAGAGAGAAGAACATCTCCAGCTTTTATTCCAGCTGTGCTAGCAGGCTGTCCTTCTAGTACCTGACTGATAAGAACACCCTTTGTAGTAGGTAGCGCGAGAGCTTTAGCAGTGGCAGAGTCAATGTTTTGTATCGTTATACCTAGCCAACCCCTACTTACTTTACGGTGATTACGCAAATCAGTGATAATCTTTTTTGCCATGGTGGAGGGAATAGCAAAGCCAATGCCCTGAGCACGGTTAGCAATGGCAGTATTAATACCTATTACTTCGCCAGCCATATTGAGCAAAGGGCCGCCACTGTTGCCAGGGTTAATGGAAGCATCAGTCTGTAGAAAATCATCATAACTACCAGACTGGATTCTTCTTCCTTTAGCAGAAAGGATCCCAGCAGTGACAGAATGGTCGAGCCCAAGGGGGTTTCCAATGGCAATAACCCACGCGCCAACTTCAAGAGTATCAGAATCGCCAAACTCAAGGGTAGGAAGGTTTGTAGCTTCAATTTTGAGTACAGCTAAGTCAGTGTCGGGGTCAGTGCCAACAATAGTTGCAGAATATGTTTTTTCTTTTTGCTTTTCTTCCATAGTAACGGTGATAGTATCTGCGTTTTGCACAACGTGGTTGTTTGTAACAATATACCCGTCAGTCGAAATGATGAACCCCGAACCCAAAGAAGTGCGTTTACGTATTTGTGGATGCTCACGAGAAAAATCATTAAAAAATTCGTGATTTTCTTCAAAGCCAGGAAAACGAGGCATATTTCTAAAGCGAGAACTCCGTATTTTTTCTGTACGCTCAGTGCTAATGTTAACAACAGCAGGGCCAGCAGTTTTTATTAGGTCTACAAAGCTAGCTGGTGCTGCAAATGCAGCGTTTGTAGTCAATAAAGATATATAAAAAACAAATAAAAAAAACAGCAAACTAGGTTTTGCACGAAACATGATAATCCTCATAAATCAATTGGTTTGTAGCTGTAAAAGCCATTCAGGCTGATTGTGTAAAATCATATTATTTGTGTGTATACTCAACACACGATAGGATAAGATAGTTTGTAGTTAATACGATATGTCCATGTATAATAAATGACTCTGTAAGAAAGTTCAAGTAAAGGTCAGAGAAAGAAGTAGATTTTTATAAGCGCTAGTTCTGTACGTATACTGTTTTTTTACCAAGTAAAACATCTTTCCTTGACGGAAAATATACTTTGGTTCAATCTACAATCGTTTTTATATGGTAATAAAAATGTGGAGGAATATATGGCGAATATTGAAATAGCAAAGCTGGATATTAAGCCTTTTTTTGATATGGAACTTTTTATGGCAACAAGCCAAGAAACACGTGTTGGTGGTGCTGTGATGGACCAGCTAGAGGTTTTTTGGGAAGAGTGGCTTCCCCATGCCAATGCAGTGACCGTATCGACAAAAAGTGGTTCATATCTTGTTGTGTGGCTTGATGAAAAAGTTGAAAATACTATTGATGCTGCATGGGATGAAACCCCATCAGAAGGGTTTATGTATAATGCATTGGCGCAAGTGATGTGTATGGGATTAGTGCATGAGGCTGTACCACAGGTGGAAGAAGCAGGCTGTGCACCTGCCCCAAAACGTACAAACGATCTCATTGATGCTTTGAATGAAGTAGGTATCCCTTATAGTGGGATAGTTGGACAAACATTGGAGCGTCGTTATGCTGTGGTGACACACTACCCTTTCAAAGGTGGGTGTGAAGTCTGCTCTTTGTTTGAGCAATGCCCAAAAGGAAATGGTGGGGGAAGTATAACGCTACCAGGCCATCAAAAAAAATAAAAAAAAGAGCTTGTATAGCTCTTTTTTTACCTTTTTTGTTTGTAGCACTGTATAGCTATAGCTGTTCTTCTATTACAAAAGACATTTCTTTAATAAAATCATGCATTTCTTTTGCGATAGTAGGAATAGTCTGTGGTGTAATACCAAGTATAGCCCATGCAGATGTGGGTACACGTGGTAAAAAGAAATCTCCACTTGAGCCATACCCTAAAGCAAGGGCAAGACAGTTGGCAACGGGCAAAATAGTTTCTTTCAAACTAGTCTGTTCATCCAAGGGTGCATGATGTTTTTTTATAAGGTCTACAAGCACTTCTGAGCAGTGCCAGCTTTCTAAAAGCTCAACTCCCAGGTCTGCGTGTGTTATACCTAAAATTTCATTTTCTAACTCATATAAAGGTCTAGAGCTTTGCCGTGACTCTGTGAGCATATACAGGGCACTGGCGGGCGCTTCCATTAAAATAAGAAGTCTTGCAATATCATGTAAAAGCCCAGCAACAAAAAGCTGTTCGGGGTTTTCTTGTTTCGTCCGTTCAGCAAGTATTTTTGCGGTAACTCCAGTGGAAAAGGCATGGAGCCAAAACTTACGCATATCAACAATACTTGTTGGTATCCCTTTAAAGGCGGTGGCAAGTATTGTTCCCATTGTAAGCATAATTAATGGGCCATGTCCTACAAGCGAAACAGCTCGACTAATAGTATCAACACGAGTTGGTAAGCTATAAAAAGGACTGTTTACTAAGCGTAACAGTCTTGCAGACAACGCCGTGTCTGTAGAAATAATAGCAGCGATATCCCCAGTAGAAGCATAGGGGTTATTAATGGTCTCCATCATCTTATGAAAGATGATAGGAAGGGTTCCAATCTTTAGCCCAGATGCAAGAAGTTGTTCTTTAGGTGTAGGTGCAGGTTTTTGTAGATCATACGCACGTGTGCTCGAAGAGTCTTGGCCGCGGGGAAGTGCTTCTAAGTTGTTTAAAAACTTGCGAGCTTGTTCCTCGACTGCTAAGGAAAAAAGTGCAGATGTACACTCATCAGCAAGATCTAAAAAGTGAAATTTCTTTTTGATAATTGATCTAGCAATGATGGCTATATCTTGTTTGGGTTCAGCAGATGCAGCATGTTGATGGGGGGGTGCCACAAGTTCTCCTCGCATAAGAAACACACGTAAGGATAGTAAAATATGTACTATTTAGAACAAAAACATTTTTGTACTAACTCATATTTTATCTCATAAGGTTTGCTATATAGCAATGTTTTTTTAATATGTTTGCAACTTGCTCTTGTAAGTGTAAAGTTATATTTACTAGTATACGAAATGATGAAGTCACAAGTAAAAATGTGTATGCAGTTTTACCGACTGTTTTGGGAGAAACAACGTGGAATATATTTTTGACATAGTAGTCGCATTGCTACTTTTTCTATTTGCATTACGAGGTTTTTTGCGAGGTTTTATACGAGAAATATCAGGGCTTTTAGGTATTATGCTTGGGCTTTTTTTAGCTGTCCGCTATCATAGCGCAGTGGCAACACACCTAGACGCGTACGTCGATGACTATACATTACGGTTGTCATTAGCGTATATACTTGTTTTTTTAGCAGTAGTTATTGCAGTTTGGCTTGTTTCTATTGTTGTTACAAAGATATTAAGTGTAAGTGTTGTAACGTGGATTAACCATGCATTAGGTGCAATTGTGGGTTTTGCAAAGGCAGTTCTACTGTGCACAGTAGGTATCGCTTTGACCTATCGTGTGCTAGGCAAAACTACCTATATGAAAAATTCTGTATTGGCGCCATATTTTGATGAAATAGTTACGATAGGCCGAGAGCTTTTGCCTCCTGTGCTATAAGGAAAAGAAATGTCTTGTTATAAAGATGCAGCAGAAGAGCTGCAAAATGTCATAGAAGCACTGTGTGCTCCAAATGGTTGCGAGTGGGACAGAGGGCAAACCCCTGAATCACTTTGTGAATATCTACTGGAAGAGACCTATGAACTAGTCGATGCAATCAAAAATGGAACGATTGCCGATATACAAGAAGAACTTGGGGATGTTTTATTTTTACTTTTCTTTATACGATTTTTGTATGCGAAACAAGAAACAAGCTTTTCAATAGAAAAAAGTCTCTCTGATGTTACGGCAAAGATGATACGTCGTCACCCACATGTCTTTGAAGGTGTGCAGTTTCCTAACCTTGAAGCTCAGTTAAAAGCTTGGGAAGAAATTAAAAAAGAAGAAAAAGAAGAGCAAGGAACACAAAAAAGTGTTTTTTCAAGTTTACCCGTAGGGTTGCCTGCTCTTATTAAAGCATATCGAATCCATTCGAAGTCTGCTCGAGCAGATTTTACATGGGATAGTGATGATGATGCTTTACAACAAACAGAAACAGAATGGCTTGAGCTGCATGATGCCCTACAGTACGGTGATATAGACACTAAAGCACACGAATTAGGTGACCTTATTTTTTGTTTAGTCGAGCTAGGCAGACGCCATGGTATAAAAGCAAATGCAGCTTTAGAAGCAACAAATGCGAGATTTTTACAACGTTTTGTATATATGGAAGAAAAAGCACGTACTGAAGGGAAAGATTTTTCTGGTCTTTCTATGGATGAAAAAAATATGCTCTGGGGCGAAGCAAAAACTAAATTATCCTAGCTGAGGTATTTTCATGGACAATAATTATTCTCATGAGGAAACTATACTGTCAGATGTAGGGAAGGGCGAAAAGCTTAGACTTGGTCGACTGTTTATATGGTTTTTTCTCTGTGTTCTCATATTTTCTCTGTATTTATTTTATCAGGTAATCCAACCTTTTTTTCATAGCATTATTATTGCCTGTATTTTTTCAGCTATTTGCCATCCAGCTTACTTACGCTGCTTAAAATGGACAAAAGAGCGAGAGGCTGTTGCAGCTTTGATTGTTCTACTTGGGCTTACTGTCCTTGTGGCTATTCCTGTCACATTTTTCTGTGTAGAGCTTGTACCCCAAGCTAGATCAACCATTACTGCGGTTAATAGTTGGCTAGCAGGGCATCAGATTGTTGATGTGATAAGCCAACATGTAAATCCTTTTATAACATGGATAAATGAGTACTTTCCTGAAGTTGAACTAAATATTGTGGATATGCGTGAAGGAATAGTTTCTCTCTCTAAAGCCCTTGGGCAGTTTGTTTTTTCAGGGACTACAATTCTTTTTGGCAATATATTACGCATTTCTGTACATTTTTTGCTTGTACTTGGGATAATGTTTTATTTGCTTATTAACGGTGGGCAAGTGTTGGACAGAGCGATGTACTTACTCCCTCTAAAGCCCAACCAAACAACTGTTGTTATAGATAGGATGCGGAGCATCTCTCGTTCTGTTTTTGTGGGTGGACTACTTGTAGCCTCACTACAGGGAATTGTTGGTGGCATTGGTTTTGCCATTGTTGGTATTCCTGCTTTGTTCTGGGGCACGTTGATGGCATTTGCTGCCTTAGTCCCTGTACTAGGAACAGGACTTGTATGGGCGCCAGCAGTGCTGTTTTTGTACTTTACAGGTGCATCAGGAAAAGCGCTGTTCCTTTTAATTTGGTCCGTAGGCATCGTATGTAGTATTGATACCTTTTTACGTCCTTACTTATTGCGTGATAGTGTGAGAGTTCCTGTCTTATTTCTCTTCTTGTCTATCCTTGGTGGTGTTAACGCTTTTGGGATGCTTGGAATGCTTTATGGACCGATGATTCTAGGCTTAACTGCAATTATGCTCAGTTTGTATGGAGAAGAATTTAGCAGTGTCCTTGACAATAGAGAGCAACCGACAATAGAGAGCAAATAAGGTCGTTTGAGCAAACAACAGAAAAATATTTGTAATACAGCATATATGTGTAAAATAAAAACAGTGTGTTTATAGTAAAAAAGACGGTATAGAACCGTCTTTTTTTTAACTTAATTTTATACGTAAAGGTACTTTGTGAGAAGAAATTGTGTGTAACTATACAAAATATTTATAAAATTAGGGGATTATGAAATAAGTAGAAGTTAAAATTATGGTGTTTGAGTAACAAACTTCTCTAAAGCATTACGTGCTGCAATTGGTTCAAGTCCAAGTTTTGTAGCAATTTGTTCTAGGCTTTCTTCAGCGTCACTAGCACGAATATAATTGGGATCTATATCGTCTATGGAATATTGTGCGCTAGACGCTATTGCGAAAAGACACTGGGAGGGTATAGAATTAACAATGGAAGGGAGAAGGGTGACGTGTTGCTCGTTTGTAGCAAGCTGAGTAAAGGTACCACTATTTGCCGAAACACCACTACCATAAATAGTATTTTGCCCTTGGGAAGCGGTAAGTATTGCACAAGCATCTGTCGGGGTAAGGACATGGATACCAGAAGTTGCTTGAGGGAGTGAAGATGCAGCGGTTGAAAAAGAAAAACTTTGCATATGCACAAGTTCTCTACGTGCATGTGTAATTGACCAAAACGTTTGGTTTTCGAGAGTTGTAGAGGGGGAGTGTTGCATAGCGCTATAAGCGAGAAGGGGTAAGTAGGGTAAACCAGCGGTCTTCACGT
>JARJEC010134859.1:0-10320 GCA_030264575.1 Tachinus sp. AB-2021 | reverse complement strand
CTGCAAAACTAAAATTTTTTAAATTTCAAATATGTTATATGTTAAAAATCACAAATAGAATGTTCAAGTTTGCAAAACTAAAACTTTTTAAATTTCAAATGCTTCATGAATTGAAGACCTCGGAACAACAAGCCTAATAGCCACATCTTAAATATTAAAGAGTTTCAGTTTTTAAATTCAAATCATTTCTGAAATATGTTAATAACGTATTATATCTTTATATATGTTTATTTTGTGTACATTGGAATATTCGATGAACGTGTAAAAATAAATTATAAAGATTATGTTAATATTTGAGTTTTAATTTGCATTATTCAGTAAATTCCGATTGTGGCTATTAGCCTTGTTGCTCTGAGGTTTTTAATTATTTGAAGATGATTTAGATAGCAGACTACAACATTTATAATCTTAGAAATCTAATTTTTATTAATTAAAAATTGTTTGTTCAACTTTACTAGTCAACAGAAAATCCTCATTGGATGCAAGATGTGTATGGATACTAACCACCTTAAAAATTGCAATAAGCTTGAAACGATTTTTTTGATAAAACTTATTTACAGGGAAAAAAACAAAATTGGTCAAAACATTGAAGTTTTTATTTAAATATTTGAGGGTAAAAATATTAAAAGAGGGAATACTTCAAGAGGTAATAGCCGCCGAGAAAAATCTACAAAGTAGGAAAGTTCCATCTTAAACTGCATAATACTTTTGGATAAACATACAACAAAAGAAAACACAATAACTCAATAATTAGCAGTATAATAACATAGTTTTAAAGTGTGAATGTATAAAATAAGACTGAAAAAACGCTAGCTGCTGCATATAATGGACCACTGCAGAAAGGCAGCTGTCAAATTTAAATTAGAAAAGATTAAAAGTGAAAACATGAGATATATAATGGAAATAAAACATGATGACATGTACAGAGAATGAATCAGATTGATCAAAGAAGAAAGTTCTACACTTTACACTACAAAGCAGAATAAAGTGAGGAAAGACCGCGGAAGACTTAAAAAAAGACCTGAAAAATAGAGTCGAGTGGAGATAACTTATCAATAGTATAATATTAAGTGCATTAAAAATGATCAAAGAGTTTGCTTGAAAAATATGGTTGCCCAGAAACTGCATTTTGATTGTAATTTGAGTATTTGCAACTTTGACAATCAAATTACAATTTAAATGAATTACAATTAAAATGAATGAATGCGGTTTTTTAAACCATATTTTGAATGCAAACTTTTCTAAATAATTTTCACTGCACGAAATATATTTAAACGACTATTTCCCGAGCGATTAATTTTGTTATAAATATTAAAGCTAGCAGATATCAATTAATTCGATTTATGTAGATTGGTGGGGTTATGCAACTTTTTTTTGTCGGGTGGAATCCTTTATGGACACTGAGCAAAGTTCTTCGCTTGCCCAGTAACGTGACGAGTCCCGGGTGGGGTGTGCAAACACGGTATACGCACTAAACCACCTCGTTTTCTCCTCGGACTGTTTTGGCTTGCCTGGATTAGGCTTGACATCAAAACAGCTCTGGTCTTGCCTATCTGGACAATTTTTCTTCTTCTTCTTTCCTTTTCATAATATTGCCGATTGATTTCCTGGCATATTCAAAGCTATCTTTGTTTTCCAGCATGACTTCTACGATGTTATCGTAACTACACTTCAGCCACCTTTCTAAGTTTGGTATGTGACGATTCGTCCACTGCGCGACCCTGACGATACTGTCCCACCTCTGCCGCCATCGGTTGATAGTTTGGTCTCTCTCTTGAGATTTTGCCTCTGGTGTTAATGCTCTATTTTTCCCTCTTTCAAACAACCATCGCCTTTCCTCTGCCAGCAGGTCGATTGGAGTAGCTCCGGCTACTATCTGAAGTGCCTTCGCCGAGACTGTCCTGTATGCGCTTGTTACCCGCAATAACGTTTTTCTCTGTACACCAATGAGCCTGTTTCTTGAAGTTTTTCCTGTACGCTTTGTGCCATATTGGTGCGCCATAAAGTATTGTTGACTCTGTGACGGACTTCAACCGTTGTCTCTGATGACTAGACGGTCCGCCAATGTTAGGTATGATTCTGGGCATGTTTGCCTCTCGCTTTTCGGTTTTTTCGACCGTTTTCTTAATATAATCGGAAATGGTGAGTGCGTTAATAATCATTATTCCTAGGTTCATAGGGGTTATGCATCTGCAACTGACAAAGATTAATTATATTATAAGTGCAATTTTCAGTGTAATTTTTGCACGACTTCAATTTTCAGTGTAAGTGGAATCTGATTTGTCTAAAATTCGCTCGATATGATTCGTTTATAATTATGGAGGAAAATAGTCACAATAATAATTTTTGGACGATTAAATAAAATAAAATATGTGCTGGTATGGTTATTGACAACCTAATATTGTCATTTTTTGTAAGAGGAAATGAAATCGGATGTTAGTTGTAGTATTAAGAAATGACATTTTGCAAGCTATACATTTAACAACTTCAAGTTGTGCATCTCTGTAGGACCTCCGCCACTAATTTTTAAGCGAAAAGCGTCACGATTGACCTTAGAATTTCACATGGAGATTTACATGTAAAAAATGGCCAAAATGGTCCAGGTCTCTTATAGTATAATTACTATTCTATATTGGCTTTTTAAAAAGTCAGCTTTTTCTCTTGATAATTAATGATTCAGTAGTGAGCTCATTCTGGCAGTCATATCAGGCGGAATCCCTCATGATCTGCGTAGTGAGATATTTAATCGGGATTATTTTTTTATATCTATGGGTACTTCAGATTTTACTTCTTCTTCATCACCATCAGTGTTTTATTATTAAAGCTGGTATAATGTCTGGCCCTGATTTTTTGAATTTTAGTTTTCTACCGGCACCTTTTATTTCTTCCTCAAAAAATCTTATTTACTATTCTTTTTGTGTTATCTTTTGTTTCCTCGTGTTTTGAGAGCTCTGAGGGACTTTCCTTTTGATAACTGTTTAATGCTTTAGAATTCGGCTATTTTCTCACGATTTGTATCTTGTTTTGCACACCTATTCTACATTGTCGTTAGTTTTTGTTTATTTTCCATTTTTACATTTACTTATCCATTTCTTTATAAGCCTATCCCAACTAACTTTTATTTGGAGAAGTTGCCAAAAAAGAAAGATAGTATTTTTAATTGATGTACATTTTACTGTTTGTCCCAAGTAAGTAAGCATATCGAAGATGCGTTAGTTTTCTAGCGTTTGATGTTAAGTTTAACAAGGGCGCAGTCGGAAATTAAAATAAATACTGTGATGTGTTTAAATAAAACAATTTACAACATTTTTATTACATAAATAATTTTTGAAAAACAATATATGACGACTGCACGGATTGATCCCGATTTAAAAGAAATCTCAAAATTTAGTGGGCAATCGTATTTAATATGCATGTAATAATGTCCCACTCGTGGATTTATTCCTTAAATTTGCATCACCTTTATGTACTATGGGACACATATGTCCCCTAGTGTTTTTATAGGGGACACTTGTATCTATCTTTCTAGCATTGTAGAATATGTATATTTTCTTAACCTCTAGTGGACCACATTTGTCATATACAAAATATCTAGAGGGTCGCATATGTCACAAAGCCATGTTTTCTTAAATGTTGAATTTAAAATTCAGAAATAATTAAATAAATAAATTAAAGAAATAAAATTTGAAAAATATCATTTTCAGTGTAACCGGAAATAAAACCAATTTTGTAATATTGAAAGGAACATGAGGTATTTTTTTAAAATTTTTATTTATTAGTCCATTTTACATAGAAATCCTAATTTTCAGCGGTTTTGAAGATTGTGTCTTATTTTTTATGTCACAAAAAATTTATAATTTTTTAACACTTGTTCAAAACTAGTATTTTTAGTGTCGTTTGATAGCAATCCACTTTTACGTGATAACATGGTACCAAGGGGGCTGCATTTGAAAAAAATAAGTCATTTATAAAAGCGCGCAAATCACTCAATTTTGAATAATGTGAAAGTTATATTTATCCCAATAATCCCATTGTATTTAGATGTTTTTTCTGAAATGAAATGTTACCAAAACTTCTGACAATTTGGGTTTATACGTAAAATCTACAAACAAACCTAAAATAGCAAAAATATACTGGGTCTTCCATTTAAAAAACAAAATTGATGTTATTTCCTGTTAAACCTTAATATTTTAGAAAATTTTAGCGGAAAAGTAGGGTCTTTTGGTGTATTTTAACACATCATAAAAATATTCATAAATAAAAAAGAAATTGAAACAGGTACGCGCCCCTGTTTCAGTTGTCACCCGGTATATTGTAATGTATTGTTGCAGAGTGCATCTACCTTGTATGTGTTTTTTTGTGGCCGCTTACACTGGATCTGTACTATTTTTGAAATTGTTTCAGTATTCGCACTCAAAAATATGTTATTTTTACATTACAAACTTTTATTTTTGTTTATTCTGTTGTTTTGTATATTTGTAATTTTTTATTAATTTTAATTTTTGACTTTTCTTTTTTACATTGGCATCTTTTTTGTAAGGCTCCTCTTAATATTAGTTTACTACATATAAAATATGTATACAAATAATAAAATGGTTTGGGTAAATTAAATTAATGTAAGAAAATTAAACGATTTATATTCAATTAAAAACTTAATTGAATTAACGTCATAATTTATAATTAGATTAACAAACAACAACAAACGGTTAAACATTTCCATTTAAAAAACGTATCCAAGAATTAAAAATGAAATCCAATATAAACTTTTTTTTCGTTGATGTTTGATTATGAAAGTAATTTCAAATACTGTAACAGACGCAAAGAAAGTTTTTCAGAACCAATTTGGCGAAACCGCCCCAAGACAAAAATGAAATGAAAAAAGCGGGGACATACAATGCAACAGAATGCGGAAAGGGAAACCACAATATGTCACTTGGAAGCCATTGACTTTTAAATCGCATAACCTCATTGGCAATGCTGGAAACCACGAAGAAGAAAAATAACATTAGGGGGGCACGACTCGTTAATTGTTATCCCCGCAATTCGCGAAAATAAAGAATGATTTTGAATACATTTTAATTCCATTATAATATTTCACGTCTTTTCGGGCTTTGCTACAGAAAAAAGTTCTTAATTGAATCCTACTGTTTTTTTAAACTTAAATCCCGTAAAAAATTAATTAAACTGTAGGACTTTTGTTTTTATTAACGGAATGTACAATTTCTAATGTAAATAAATCATATTCGTATTAAAATAGATTTCACTTTCATTTCAACGGGACGGGAAATATCAATCAGTTCAAAAATAAACCATTTGTAAAAATAAAATAATAAAATATGCCGGATCGTGTGTTGAAGTTAAATATTGGTGCGGAACGATAAAATTTCATTTGAATGTGCAAAGATTTAACGAAAACATTCGGAACAAATTAGAGAGAACTTTGTTTTTGCAGCTGGTTATTACCGAAATTAAAATTGAAAACAAATATGCGGTCTTGTTTATGAAGAATGATTATATACAATAAGTGTTTATATAAAGATGTTAACGCAACGTTCACAATTTATAAAATAAAGGAAGCTGCAAGCTATCAGATTGTCTTTGCAATGTTTGTTGCCTGAGATATCAAACTGCTAGATGTTTTAATATAATTTTTTATGAACAAAAAATAAACAGATTTTTTTTAGAATTTTCATACATTTTCAGGACACAATTTAAATTTGACTGCCGTTTGTTTTTTTTTCAATTAGGTAGAATTAGTTCATTGTCTCAAAATAATTAAAAAAATAATAATATGGGAAATATGGAAAATAAAATAATTAAACTATTATTATTGAATTACTAAAATTTAATTTTAAAAGCAGTAACCAATTTAAAAAATTTGAAATTTTATGTTTAAGGTAACTAAATTGAAAATGCAAAAAGTAAAAAGTGCGTTTTTAAGTTTACCAGCACTTGCAACCGTTTTCTAACAATTAAAAAAAAAATATTTTGCGTTTCAAAAACTTGATAATATTTTTGATATTTATTAAAATTAAAAAAAAGAAACATTTTTTTAACTTTTTCTCATAATTTGTTACTCTTTCCTTAAATTTTCTTTTGGTTTAGAGTATAAAATAAATAGAATATTATTACTTTATTTTGAAATAAATGTTTCAAAAATTTACCTCGGATTGGGATCGAACCTTTGGATTTCATGTCCACTACTACTACTACTACTACGAGTTCTACAATGTTTTTATAATTTTTGTTGTTTAAGTTAATAAACATTTGATAGTGAAAGATGAATATGAAGTTCCTACCATGTTTAGTCTATCTTCGTATAAGGAAGTAGAGAGCGTTATATATAATGAAGTGATGTTAGCAAAAAGAATTTGCAATTAGATAATTAAATTTAGTTGTAAGAGAATTTAAGACGTTGATACAGGGAAAGCACGAAAACCTTGCTTCTGGAAATGCTGAATGATAAGAATGAAAAATCCGTTATAGGGGTTAAGTGAATATTGGTAACATCTGATAGGTCAACCTATGTTTGGAATTTATGGTTGATGAGCGTGTGTCGGTGATTGTCTTTGTTGGTCGGTTGTGTTTCAGTTGAGTGAGGTGGAATTTTTGTGCCTGCAAGTTAATGTAGTCACCTATTCTAGGTATGTTTGCCAAGTCGTTAAGGTTGTCTATTCTTGTATATTTGTCTTTGTTTAGAATCAGTCACAAACGTTTATTTTGGTAAACTTGAAGTTTCCTAATGTGTGTCGGCGTTGCACCACACCAGACTGGCGCTGCATATGTCATGATTGGTCTTATGAGCGTCGTGTAAATCAGTCGTTTGTTTGTTTGATTGAGCTTGCTGGTTTTGCTCATCAGGGGATAAAGTGTCCGTAGTGTGCCGTAGCATTTTGCAACGGTGCTGTCTATGTGCTCCTTGTAAGTGAGTCGATTGTCCAACTTTACGCCTTAGATATTTTGTGCTCTCTGACTGCGCTACTGTATCATTGAGCAGTTTGAGTGGAGTGAACACTCTTTAGAGAGAATGTGATAGCTTCGGCCTTAGCAGATTTCAGCTTTATCTTCCATCTCTCGGAGTATTTCAACAATACATCTGCGTGTATTTGTACTTGTTTGCTAGACACAGCAGCGTAGTGCGAGTGTTCGTATGTGTTGTATCACCGGCGAAAAGTCCAGTCTTTGTGTTGAATTTAGTGGCAATGTCGTTAATGTAGATGATGAAAAGCCTGGGTGCCACGATAAAACCCTGGGGTACCCCTGCTGGTATGAATTGTGGAACTGAGGTTTGATCGTATACCTTGACGGAAAACGATCTCCCTGACAGAGTATGAGAGCGATGATGAAGTCGAATATGTGACAATGAATGAGTTTGTAGATGAGCCCAATTACCCAGATCTTGTCAAACGCCTTTTCAATGTCCAGTAGCAGCATCGTAGTGACGTTGTTAAAATTGGCAAGAACGTCGTGTACGATACATACTACTTGCTGGGTGGTATTATGCTTGGCTTTGAATCCGAATTGCGGGTCGATGATGATTTTATTTTTCCGGATTTCCCGGTTCAAACGGTCCAATATGATCTTCTCAGCTAGCTTACCCTGTGCAGACTAATAGGCCTATAACTGTTTGGCAAGGTTTTATCCTTGCCTTGCTTTGAAATAATACTTCCGGGAAGTGTGAAAGTTTAAGCATGTTGTTGATAATGTGTGTTAGTTGTACTATGGCTTTTTTATGAGATGACGTACAACGTTTGTGAGGATTTTATGTTCACTGCTGTACCAATTGAACTACGAAGGTATCTCAATTGGTTTTGGTTTTATGTTCTTTGACCACGTCAAAGTCAATTTTTGAAACATCCATTTCATGATAAGCTTACACATATACAGTTGTGTGTATGTATGTGTCTAGTCTATGCTAGTACAATACACACGGAAATTTTCGACGGCGACCGATATCATACAAATATTGTAAATAATAATTATTTATTATTTACAATTTGAAAGACATTTTGAAACATTTCAAAATGGAGTAATGGCGTAGTAATCATTTAATAATTATAATATTCTAATTTCAAATTAGGCTCCATTTAATATTTTAAATTCTAAATAATTATTATTTATTTATATTTAGAATATTCCTATACAATAATATTTGAAAAAATTTTGTAATTAATTTTTAAAACCAAGTATTTTTGATTCGGGAGACAAAATTAAAATTTGCGACTTTTATTTGTATCTATACTCCATTTATTTACTATTGTACTATTTTAATGGATTTCTTGGAGACCTCTTGACTTACTCGACCATTTCATCCGTCCATGCATAAATCAGTCACTATTTAATATGACTTATAATTCTTATCAGTTATCACAGCTAACTGTAAATGTAAATAATTACATCACAAGATTAAAAACATAATTTTAAATATTTATGATTTAATATAATTTGAATAATAAAATAAGTTAATGTAAAAGTAATTTTGTTATTTGAATAAAAATGTTATAAAAAACATTTAAATTACAATTTTTCCTCTTGAAATAAAGTTAGCTTTTGATAAAATATTCAAACGTTTGCTTCAATATGCCGTATAATTCAGGCAAAAGAAACGGAGCATTTATTTATATAAATTTTGTATAATATTGAAAAAGAAATCCATCATTGTCTAAATTGATTCCGCTTATTATCGTATGATAATTTCCAATTTGCCCACATCATTATAACTTTTTTGTAATTTACATCTAAACGATTAATCATTTGCAAAAGGAATTTACAGAACGAAAATGATGTTCAATAAATATGGTGGGCATGGTCGTCCAAAATTAGTTATATAATTTGCTGTTCTTTCCATAAATTATATTATATTTCTCCTATTTTTAATTTATTATCTTTGCTATTATGGATATGTATGCATTATTTTTTTAGGTTTTTCTTAATTTTAATTTAGGAGCTTTATTTTTTAAAGTTTTTAATTATTGTTAAAAAGTGCTGGATGATCTTCCTATTCTTTCTTTCTTTCTGTTTTGACAAAAATGAATGCAAAAAATCCTATTTTTAGTCGATAACTTTTCTATATCTTATTTATTCTAAAACTAAATTAAAAAAAAAATAAAGATTATTAATTTGCGAAATATAATTTTTATTTCTGTAATGAATATTCATTTTCTGATCTAAGATATAAAAATAACATGATTTCATTATTTTAATATAATAAGGAAAATGAAATAATTAGATTAATTGATAAAGTTTCATTAATTGAAACGGCTTATCTCGTTTGGCTTATCTCTAGGAAGAGATATGATTGTTTTGCGGGAATTAATTCGCAAAGAAAACTTCCTTCTATTCACATAATCTTAAATATCCGTTGCGTTAGATCAGTTTTAACAGAGTTCCGTTTTGTTTCATTCGTTTACCGGTTCGATAATCCGATTGGAGTGGCGCTATCTTCAGGCAACAGCTGTCACGAGGCACGTCAGATTGGTTAACAGTTCGCGCTGCCGTCTGTACATGCGAGATTGTAAATAAGGCACGTACTGTATTATCTTACAAATTGCCTAGTTGATAGTGAAGGAAATGGCAAAGTATATTTGTTTACTATAAAAGATTTTAATTGAATCATCGAAATGGGGTTTTTGTTAAAATTGAATTTGGAATTCATGGGGTAAACAGGTAGTTTTCGCGTGCTAATGCCGGAATAAATTGCGCAGCTCGGCACGGTTTTATGATCAAATTTAAAATTAGTATTCCTCCGATAGCAGGTGATGTTTTTTGTTTAAAATGTGTACACATAATATCGAATATCGTGCAGGTATATTTTACAGGCTTTGTTTTCAAAGACATAATTTCTATATTTGCATAAAATATTTTTTGTTGCACTATTAACATGTACTTATTGAGCATTTGGTTTGTTATTTAAGACATGATTAGGCCAACTATGCAAAATGATTTAAAAAAACAGGTCAATTTAAATGTTTTTTTCAGCTAATATATAGTTTTTATTCTAATAATATATTTTTTTATAATTATAAATTAACTGAAAAAACAATTAAATTGAAATGTTTTTTAATTTCTAATTTTTTTTATTTTTAATTTTATTATAATTATTAAATAATTACTACATATAATATTCTAATTCTCAGACTCCATTTAAACATTTAAATTGGAAATAATTATTATTTACAATCTTCGTGTTTTAAATTTCTAATGAATGAAAAATGAGCGGTACTTCAACGACTAAAATTTATTTAATATGTTACATATAATAGGTGAACGATTTCATTTCAATTACAGAAAACCTTTCTCAGCACCAGAAGATAACATTTT
>JARJEC010134839.1:0-15379 GCA_030264575.1 Tachinus sp. AB-2021 | reverse complement strand
TATATATATATATCTATCTGCACTATAATTAACAACCATACATAACCCTTTTATGGTTTTTTTATAATAATTAATTAATTAAATTGCACAGGGTGCAAAACTAAAACTGCATGACGCATTCTGTCAAGCTAATTTTGAGAGATGAGATTAATGGTCTATTTATAATTTATAGTTTCCAACAAAACGTGATATTTCGAAATCAGTCGTTTTCTATTATGGCCTCTATTTGGTTTATTTCTCGTTAGTTGTCGATACAGGACTAACAGATCTTACGGGCACTTTTTTACGTAGAATCCAGTGGCGTCAGTATTTTTTCCGACTTTTTTTCCGAATTTTTGAGATTTTTGATAAACTTTTTTTTTCAAAAGGAAACTATAATGTGCTATGTTTTTATAAAATATAGAATTTGATCCTGATTTCAACGATATATAGTTTATTGGGTTTGGGGTTAGGAGAAACGGATAGATAATTTCATTTTTTGTACTTAATTTAACTAAAATCTATACATATTAACAGGTAGACTAATCGACTGATATTTTATATGATGAATTTACTTGTTTAAATTTATAACATTGTTTCCTGCATAACTTTTGCAACGAGCATGTTTTTACTATGCAAGAAAAATCAAAATATCTATTTCTATTTATAACAAGTTTGCATTGTTTTATTTGTTATAAATCAAGTTTTACAATTTAATATAATATGTATATATATATATATATATATATATATATATATATATATATTAATAACGTTGTGTGGATAATTTAAAACTCAAAATCTGACTTGGTGTGGATTTAATTTTTTTTTAAGAAAGAAAAATGAATTCTTATTAATAACTGGAAACTCAACAAATCATATATCGTTGAAATCTGGACAAAATTCTTAGTTGTAGTCAGTTGTAGGGCGCGAACTTATCAATTAATTCACAGATTCATATTTTGTTATGACAAGTACGTAACCGCGGTCGGTGAAAACACTTTTGCACAATTTTAGTTATTATTTGTTATTAGGTAACATTAATTATTTGTGAAATAAAAAGTACAATGCGAACAGTTGCTAATAGTAATGCTTGCTGATGATGCCGCTGCGGTAGTTGTCGATAGAAGATTTTATATTTATTGAAGGTGGAATTTTTAATTCTAATGTTTGGATGGAAATCGAAAGTTGGTTTTCAGAAATTTCATTGGAAACATTAATTTTATTACTTATGGAAACATCAATATATTCATTGGCGGTTGATTTAAATCGTCCGCGCCGCTTTATTGCTGTTATGTCACCTCCAACATTTGCTAAAACAGTGTTGGAGTTTTCCTGAACGAATGACCCGTAAAACTTTTAGGAGTGTCTTTGCTTAGATAGGTCGCGGGTTGATTATAGCGTCTAACATTATTGAATGAAGAGTCGGTTGTTAGACGCTTAGTCAAAAAAGTATATTTTTGCGCACAAAACACATCAATTTTGCGTTTTTAATACAAAAATAACTATATTGAGTTATAATACAATTATTAATAAAAAACATATATGCAGGTTAAAACTATATTATTTATTTGTATACATAATGTATAGTTTATAATAAAATAATTATAATTAACATTTGTTACGTTCCACTTGCATGTTTATATGGCAACTACTCTCACAAAAGCTTCGTATAAAAACTAATATATTGGAAATAACTATAGAACTCATTGTAGTAAGTAAAAAACGAACAGAGTCGTATTCCTCTAGGAAACACCAAAAAATCAGTAATTATTTTAAACTGTGCAAATGCAAATTTGTAATGAAATTTTAAATATTATATTTTATGCAAATTTTTATATTTATCTAATTTAGTTTGGAAATACTTTAATAAATGACAATGTGAAAAGAAAAATTGTTTTAATCAAATATTTCTTTTTATTTAAGCGGTAAATGAAATTTTAATAAAAACTATAATAAAAGTTTTACTTTTGTTGTGTGGTCGAAACACACCTACATTTTTTATTATTTAAAAAATTATGATGATCTCTCACATCTCATAAGATTTGTTGTTACTGCTTTAATTGCATTAAGACAATATAAATAAAGCAATTGCGGTTTATGATATGAAAAAATAATGAAGTCATAGTCAAGTATAGCTATTTATTATGTCACAAGTTATTTTGCAGTATTAGTATTTATTACTAACCCTGTAGATACTGAGTTTATATTGAATGATGTTAGTAGTCATAGAAAAAAATATAAAATAATTAATTATTTTTTTTTACTAAAAAATAAAATGAAAATTTGTATAAACGTATTATATTCATTATTTTACAAAATGGTTGCAACAATAATTCTTTCAATATATTTAACTACAATAAACAACAGAAGGACTAAATTGTTAAGAGTTATTGTTTTCACATCTAAATTAATAAATCAAAATATATCACATAAATTATCCAGATTTGGTGCCCGGCGCCTCCACCATTTCTAGAATGGAAAGTTGTGTAATTAGTTATGTGTAGCTAAAATGACAGCGTTATACACAGTGCTAATTATAGACACTTGAATATTAGCAATGGCAAGGCAATCTATCATAGACCTATTTCATATCAAAATACTAGAATTATCCTGTCATCACTTTATGATATGATATATTGCGTTGTACAATGTTTATTTCTCTTACGTTTAATATATTAATTGTTATTTCTTAATAACAACTTTTGAGAGATTTGTTGCGGATTTAATAAAAGTTTATTATATTTTTTTGCTTTTAAGTCTTACAAAATTTTCTCAAACATTGTGCATTGTTAAAATGAGATTGTAAAGTACTAAGCTTCGTTTCTAATGTTTGATAAGCATAATTCTCCTTAATTACTATTAGAAAGTTTTAATAAATTTGCATATGTTTGCGAAGAAATAACAAGCAACTTGGGATTAGAGTCACATAAGTTGATAACGCTTCCGGTGTGGATTTAGTGAGATCAATTTACCTTTTGATAAACAGCCATATTAATAATGTGGTACAGTATCAACATGGGACTACATGTTATTAAGTGTATAAACGTAAAAAATAAGCTTCATTATATATGTTATATAATTAATGCGAACAATATTGATTATTGACCATTATCCAAAAACATGTTTATAAAAAAACTTGAGTTTGTAATTATTCATTCAATAATTATTAGTAATTACCATTATTTCACAGCAAAATATGTATATCATACAAGGTGAGTCACGGGAACAAGTGGTTTTAAAATAATAATAAATGCTTTAGTTCTTACTTAACAAATATATTAGTGGAACAACATAGCATAATATAGCATAAAATGTTAAATGAACGAAAAATTAAAGCTCGCACCATTGAAAGCACATACAAAAACTGGCACATATTTTTTTCAATAAGTTTTTTTTCAAAACTGGGTTATGCAGCTATTATAGAAAACATAAAAATAAAACTAAGTACAAAAAAAGCTGCAATTTTATTGACAGCTGTAGCCGCATGAGCTATTTTTGAAGTTGAAAACTTGTTTATTGAAGTCCGAAAAAGCCGTAGGAAATTGAAGGGAAACGGGGTGGGGATATAGGCAGTCGGCGAATAGGAGTAAGGACAAGTGCATTTTTATATGCATTGGCCGTAGGGCGTAGTGTAATGAGTAATTTTCAGTTTATTATAATGAAATTGAACGGAAAAGAAAACGTGTCCTTTTTAATATTTTAAGAGCAGCTAAAGTAATTTTTACCTGCTTGGGAAAGAAGAAAATATTGTTTGGCATACGAATATGACACTTGTGTGTCGTTGTGGGTAGGTAGATTTTTACACACGGAGTTGTAAAAAAAAAGAACGGGAATGCGGTAAAAACTGCAAAAAACACTGGACACATATAGATATTTAGGAGAAATACTGTATTTATCGTAATTCAGTTTATGTAATATAACTTTACATCAAATAATTATAAAATAGTGCTACTGATTTAATTGTAAAATTTCATATTCTAAATCAAAAACTGTTCGAGCAAAGCTGCAACTATATTTGATTTAAATTTTCACATACAAATCTCACATGTTAAGTATTTTACAGCGCTCCAACTAATGAGGCATTCTCGCTACGAGGTCGTGCCTGCAAAAGTTGTTGCACTATAAAATAAAACTTATAGCATTTGAATGTAAATAACTATTTTATTACTACAAATGATTGTCATATGCAGGTGTGTTTCAAAATTGCTTTAGCAGTAAAATCCTTAAATAATAAATAAATGTTCTGAAATAACAACAGTTGCTTGCATAAATGTAGTATGAATGATTTGTTGACGGATCGTTTCTTACAATTCATATATTGTACGGGGCTTGCTATCGGTGAAAAAATGTTGAGAGGATGTCATGTTTGTCAAGTTTCTAATTCTACTCTTACACTTGTCTCAAAAGCGGAAACAATTTCTACCCGTTCGAATAATTTGGTAACAGTCCATTTTTAAAGTCCTCTTCCGGGATCTATAAACGAAGTTACGTACATCTTTGTTCTTATCGATATATTTAGTAAATATATTTTTTTGTATCCGCTCAAGCGTGCCTATGCTATCACTGCCACAAAGCGCTTAGGCAAAAAATACTTCCCAAGTGTGGGAGAGCCACCTCGTATACTAAGCGATCACGGGACTACTGGACTCAGTTTAGTAGTCCATGTAGCCGGTCTTTCCTAGAGCAGCATTCTATGCTACCAATATTTTTGTCCGTGAGACACGGCTTTTCTGGGCATATTGCTCTGCACGTCATATCGCTTGTGCTAAAGAAATACCCTCTTTTTCGGTTTCCACGAATAATGGTCACGAAACTACCGGTTATCCTCGTGTAAATTACATTTTGGAAAGCAACGACCGTCTCCCGTACCTTAAAGACACGGTACCTGTGCAGCTAAATCAACATGTCAAACATTATTACGCACGGCACATTGTGATAAACAGAGCAGCTAAACGGAATAATTGACTAGATGCAAACGGTTACACACCAATCTCGGAAAGATACTATTGCACTTAAATCCATTGTCATCCTTGTTGAATGGCCAGGCTAAGAAATTCTTTCTTTTATACGAAGGTCCGTACCAGATAGCCAAAAGGGTGGTTACTAAAATATATGTCTTGGCTTTTGTCGGGGCAATTGAGGAGCGTAAAACATTTTACTCCTGCCACCTGAAACCATATGTAATGCAGAGTATTTGATTTCTCGTACAAAATATTCAGGCAATTTGTCGGAGAAAGGAGTCGGCAAACGATGTGGATTATTTATATTCTGCCGTTTATATTATTTAATGCCGTTATATCAGGTCCCAGGTCCAAGGCTTATGCCAAAGGATAACTCGCTGCTACGCGAAATATTGTCGGAGTACGCACAGCGCAGGAGGTTTTTGGTCGCAATTGAAAGCGCATGCAAGTCGTGTGCGAACTCCCCGGCATTGTTATGTTATATTATGCTTAATTCAAACATTAATTGCCTGTTTATTGTAGGTGAGTGGTGAAATATCACTATCTTATATTTAATCGCATATGTAAACCCGTTAAATAAAATTGATTTGTGTAAATGCAAACAAATAAAGAGGCGACAGTGAGGACTCCTTATCGTTTTATATTTAATCAAAACCCATGAAACCGAAACTTATTTTTTTTAAATAATAACAAAAATGATGCTTTAGATTAAAAAAGGTTACATTAAGTTTGATTCATCGTAAAAAAACAGATGATACACGCATAAAGTAAAATTAATCAAATTTTGCTTAAATCCGTTCAGCCGTTTCCAAATTATTACGTATTTTTATAAATAAAATTTAATACCCTGTACCGGGTAACAACTATACCAAAATAAAAAACTAAGTTTTGCTTAAATACGTTTAACCGTTTTCAAATTATTACGAATTTTTATAAATAAATTTTAAAAATTTTAACACCCTATGCCTGATAACAACTAAAACAGGTCTCGTATCTTATTTACCTACGACTTTCTTATGATTTTTTGTTGTTAAAATATTTAAAGACCCAAATTTATTTAAATTATATCAATAAAACTATACGTAAAAATGAGCTAAATTGCTGACATCTGGTGTTAAATTTATCATTACATCAAAAGTAAAAGTTTTATTGTCAGAATCATAAGCTTTTACAAAATCACTGGACTCACAGAAATGTCTTGTGTTGAGCTTGAATGACAAGAGACAACAATATAATTATATTAATTAATAATTGCATTTTTTGTTTTTAGAAAGAGGGAACGACTCTTCTATTAGCCGACATATTTTCTACTTGTTTCGGTTGGGAAGCAATTAAACCAATAAAAGATTGCGTCCTGACAACAAACACTGCATCCAGAATTGATCCAAAATATGTCAATAATCCAGAACTGAGTGACGTGACGTTCAGAGTGGAAGGGCGATTATTTTATGCTCATAAAATAGTATTGGTGACAGCGAGTTCGCGTCTTAGAGCAATGCTAAGTTCCAAACTATGCGAGGGCGGATTACCGACCGTACAAATTAACGACATCCGATATCACATATTTCAGGTAAAAATTCTATTCATTTTGCGTAAATTTCAGTAACGAATTATGTTGCAAATCCGTTTTAATTTTCAAGATTTTTAATTGTGCATGTTAATAGCTCGGTACTCGGATTTGCTTTGAACAATATTAATTTAATTTGTGTGTTATCGTTATTATTTGTTTATAATGAATCGCAACAATTGTTACTTCCTACTACTATTTAATCAAATTATGAAAGGAGCATAATGAAATGCTGGGAAACAAATTTGATTATAATGTGTAATATTTAATCTTTACTTATTGATGTATATAATGGTATAATACATATCAAGACTTTTAATTAAGTAGCGTATTAATTCAAACATTTATTTACGAGTTGCCAATTTTGCGAATAAATAATTACAACACAATTTGCCATTTAACGTACAGCTTTCAGACTAACAAAAATGTATTGTATTTCATTTATAGTTTTATTGGAATTCATGAGCAAAGTTGTTCGAACACTCGTCTAATTCAGCTGCACGGCTTGTACAATCAACTGTTAAACTCATGATTAAATGATGCGCTTTACTCACTTTTAATAAAGCCCCTTTTGTTTTAAAATTATATGTTTTGCTCACTCAAATGAATGTTAAAATGCGTATTTAACTAACAAGTTTGCAAATCAAATTAAACTGCTCAGTATATCAATGAAACTCAATATTAATTAATATCCATTCAATGAACAAGGCTAATAATATAAAGAATGTTTGAATCAATGCAATTAATCATTAACAATTAGTTTTAATCATTTATATAATGAGTATTATTTAGCATTAGTAGTACCTAGTAATAGTAGTATTTATATTTGCTAAATTTTACCCAACTGACCATAGATCTTGAGGACATTTAACCGTGTGTATGTACGTATGTGTGTGTGTCGAGTTAATAATCTTTAAAATTCTTGCTTTAATGAATAATGAATTTATTATGTTAATCAATATTCAATTACAAGAATAATATTTTGCAAAAGATAGAAACAGGATGTTTTTAGTGATAGTATTAACGATTCTAAAGCTTAATGTGAGTTATTGCTTAAAAACGTCTAATATTTCTAATGTAATTTATCATACGAATATTGTAAATAATAATATAAATCCGATACCGCTTAAGGTACCTCAATAACTCAATTGGTAGAGTATTGGACATGACATCCAAAAGTTGTGGGTTCTATCCCCGCTCGAGGTAAATCTTTTAAACATTTATTTCAAAATAGAGTAATGGCGTAGTAATTATTTAATAATTATAATATCTTAATTTTAATTTATCGTATATTTACATTAAATATATGAACAAACTTTCAGTTTTTTTAGCGTTTCTACTTTATATCATTTTCTATACAGATGAGGTTAGGTTATTTTAGACTATTTTTTGCCGCAATAATAGTATATTTTTATTTGAATAATATTATTCACTATTATTTAGTGCTACTACATATATTTATGAATTTATATGACCTGGTTCCTTATTTATACGTTTTTGTAACATTTCATCTTTTCCACATAATATTTTTTTCATCTTTCTACTAATATATATTCCATACGTTTTCACAACATCTATTCATCCAATGTAACAACAATATCTTTTATCCATATGATGACAGCGCTATAGCAATATAGCTCAACAAAGAACGCGTCATCTACAAAAACCTGCATTGTTTGTCTGTATATTAACACGTGTAAATATGATAATTAGTATACAGTATGTTTGCAGATGGGGTTTACAATAGGTTAAATTATCAAACAAAATTTAAATTATTAAAAAAAATAATATGCATCTGCTTATAATAATATGACGGCAAAAACTAATATGAAAAGTTGTTAGGTAAACTACCATTTTTATAAGATTTATCAAAAAAATAGTGTTTAGAGTTTCGATTTATCACGATATACCAACTTTTATTAAAACAATTTTTTTATATTAACTTTTTTATCAAGAGTGCTTATTAATTATATGTTCGACATGAGTATGTATTTAATAGGAACAGCATTGTCGTGGTCATATAGTTATAATTTTGCAATCTGAGATATTTTATATTGGTTTCTTTGTTTTTCTTTAAATTTTATTATTCAAACATCCGTGGGGGCTGTGACTGGTATTTCTTACTAGGCGAGACACGACTCCACTCCGTCAAAATATTTCACTGAAACAATCTTCTGCTGTGCGTTCCGTTGCGTTTCCGATTCTACTAATGCGCGTTACTTATAAGAATCAATGCAAATAATAAATTGCCGATGTTGCAGGAGCGGACCGTTGCCGTACAGTGCGCGATTTCTACCCCTAGAAACCCGAAATAACATTCCCTAGGATAGTGTTGCAAGTAGAGTAGAGTACTATACCGCATGCAGAAAAATTGGACATATAATCTACATACCCCCACTCTAAAATTAATATTAATGATTTTATGACTAGTAAATTGCAGTAAAATTATTAGTTAAAACAACTTTTTATTTATCTTATTTTATAATGCATATCACAAAGGCAACCACCATCCAATGTGTAAAATTATTAATTTAATAAAATAAAACCTAATTTTTTATAATTAAAATTTATACGATACAGTTGCAGAATGTAGAATAAATTCATGTGTATTGAGTTTTAGTAAATATTGATTGTTTTTGTAACGATACACGAAAGTATAAGAATAGAATAGTAGGTTTTCTATGTATTTCACTTAGCCTACTATATTTATGTAAATTTTAAAACACATAATATTTATACGCATATACTTGCTTTATATGTACTTTTATTTCTTGCAGATTGTAATGCAGTTTCTGTATCAAGGGGGCTGCCAAACATTAGAATCTGCTCCTGAAGATATTCTGGAATTAATGGCTGCTGCTAATTTTTTTCAGCTGGATGGCCTCTTGAGATACTGCGAGAGTAGGTGCGCAGCAATGCTCGTATTAGACAACGTCGTTTCCATGTATATACACGCTAAAGTATACAACGCCCTGCAACTTTTAGAATACTGCCAAGGATTTCTGCTTCAAAATATGGTCGCTTTGTTAACTTACGACGACTCCGTAAAGCGTTTGCTATTCGCCAAAAAGCTACCCAACCACGATGTACTGGCAGGATTGCTAAATACTTTACAAAATAGAATAAAGGGCAGGCGATCCCAAAGCTCTTGCAAAAAGCCATCGCAGCCAAACAAAGCCTGCAAATGAAGACTATCTATATATTTTATATGTTAATGTGTTATTTATATTTTTATTAATTATTTATATCAAGCGATTTTTATCAATTTTATGGCATTATATAACCTTTTTATGTATTCAAATAGAGAGAAATAAAAAGGTATTTATGTATAAATTTATTTTTATTATTGATAGTAAACACTCAGCACAATCAGATGGAATTACATAAATATAGATAACTTAAAAATATCACAGATGGGAAAAGCATAATTTTAAATATAGAATTCTATTTTATATGCACGTCTCACTATTGGGTTTAATATCGCAGTAATTCATCTGGTAAATCAGAGTGCTTTTACCTTTCGGACTAGATACTTTAATCAAATCTCGATTTGTTACCAATATCATTGTTTCTTCATCTTCTAAGTGCGGACTATATTTAGTCCTTTCAGTTTTCGCGTCCGAATTGGAATGTGACGGTACACCACGTGTATCTCGAATAGTCGAATGTCTCATTAATGCATTTCTTCGTTGTCTTGATCCGCATAAAATTTCCTTAAATGCTGTACGATATCGATTGGACATAACGTTGTATAATATTGGATTTAATGTAGATGAAAAATAATACAGTATTCCAGTAATATAGAAAACCCATTCGCTTATTTTTTCATAGTTTGGAGAATCTCGACCGTATACATAAAGTAACCTCTGAGCATGAAATGGGGCCCAGCATATGAAGAATCCTATTACCACCGCCGCTGTAATAAACTTAATTTGTATTTTTCAGCAAATTATTATATCAAACGTTATTTGTACCAGGAGGAAAACAATGAAAATTCGTGTTTGAGACTGGATTCTAAACAAAAAATAACTTTTTTTAACAGTCTTTGGTTTGGAGCTATTGGCATGACATTTTATGAACTTACGTAATTTTTATCTATAAAATTAATAGTAACGTTAATTTTTTTTTAAGAAAAGACCTATTTACTCGGTATTAACAGTTGTTACAAACGTTGGGCCTTGATATTAATTGTTAATGCAAAAAATAAAAATTTTGTCAAGAATACAGTTAATCACAAAAACCGACATTTTTGTTTGAGGTTTTTGAAAAGTCTATGCTGCAAAAAGCTGCCGGGGATATCAAAGAAGATTTCCTTATAAACGCAATTTCGCCGTATATTGTCTGATCCATTATCAGCGTGCTATCACTTACAGCCAAATCAAGTACAAGGATTAGCATTTCCACAATGGCTTCTTGAACAGTTCCTTCCTATATTTTGTGGTCTGGTAAAGCTACTTGCTGCATGTAAGGACGGTCAGTTAATAATCCACACGCAATTGCCGCATCGTTTAAATGATGTGTCCTACTTAAAATTGTTAGATATTCACTGCAGATTTAATTAGCAGATGTCACATTTGCATTGAGCAGCAACGTAATGTAGTATCAACACGATGGTTGCGCAACCGTTTGTTGCAAGGGTTGTTGTAGAATGGCTAGACAACCATTTTACTGGAAGGCGAATAGATAGGCACGGTCCAGTTCAGTGGCCTGCTACGTTGACAGATTTAATTTCAATTGATTTTTACTACTGTGGCCATGTAAAACAACAAGTTTGTGCAGAGGAAATTCATAATGAAGAGCAATTATGAGACCGAATTATAAACGCTGCCCTTCAAATTGAAAATTAACAAGATTTTGCAGTATATAATTCAGTAGTTTAGCGTTGCCAGACTTGCATTGCGGCTAGCCGTGAACGGTTATGAGTTATAAATTAATGTACTGGTGATTTTACTGTTTTGGCTATTAGAATAACTTATCAGAAATTATGCTAAAATTAGCTTCATTCTTTGATGATTTTCATTCCTTGATGATGTTTAGTGATTTTTGTTCATAATAGTTGGCACACCACATCAAAAATAATGCTAAGATGCGCCTCTAAATTATATCTAAAGCGCTCTTTAAAGATACCTTCAAGCTTGAATGATATGTAAACAACTTGAAGATACAAGATTGTAACCTACACTGTTCATTTTGTAGACGTACATGTATAACAATAAAATTTAAAGCAAACTTTTTTGAGGGTCTAACGTAGCGACTTTTCAAGTACTTTTGGATACAAATTAGTATTCTACATGTGACTACAAATTCGTATGCAGATAATTTTATTAAATGTTTATGCAATTATAAATGCACATATGACAATGCAAAAATGCAAGAGTAAACAAATGCGCACACCGAATTTATAAGAAGCGTCAACGCAATCGAGTTTAGTCTCTGGACAGTGTTCATTGACTCCTTCAATATGTCGTGATAGAATATGCTGCAATTATAATCATCGCTGAAAATTATATAAAAAGCAAACAAACAAAAATATATCATATTGTAGTGCGGTATAATGAGGGCACACACAAATTGAAGAAAATAAGTATATTTAATATTCTAAAGTTCTATTTTCTAATCAAACTCCTTTGCGCAAATATCTCATACAATCATGATGCTATAATGTAACGATGATTCATGTTTGTACAAAACAATCTACGAAAGTTTGTTTGTCATACTTGTGTTAACATTTAGTTTGGATACAATTTTTATATTCATTTTGAACGTGCAAACTAATTACACAAACTTGGAGGCACGTCTAAATGGCACTTAATTGGAATGATATCGTAACCGACTCTGCCAAAAAATAACGAGCTTCAGTGTTCGACGAAGATGCTTGTGTACGATGTGTCAACCTCTCATTTTGGTGCAGCATGTCGAATGGGAGCACGCAGTACTACTACTTTTTCAATAAATAACGTAAATAAAAAATGCTACGAGTGCGAAAAATTTGATTTAAGAAGTAATACTGAAATGAATTCGTATCGTGCACAGCTAGCTTTTCTAAATACGCTGAACCGTTTTTAAAGTAATGAGAATGCGTTATTTAATGGGATCAGCATCATTTTATCATTATTTTTATTCTTCGATATTTTTTAGTAATATTTATTTGCAACGATGGGCAGTATCTGATAAAAATGGTTACAATCATGTCAATCATAACCAATTACTGCTTAAACGCCGACATAATTATTTCAAGCATCAACATTATGTACGTAAAATAATCACATTTTTTTTAATTTACCTAACCAAAACAGAAAAAATACTATTATCAATAACTCCTTTCAGAAGGCTTTTCAAGTAATCGTCGTTTTATATAGTCTCAAACACGAATTTTCATTTTTTGAGTTCTGCTATAAATCACCCTGTATAAGTAATTTTTATATCTATAGTTTATGCCATAAATTTATTGCAGAAATAACTTTTAATAAAATTCAACTTACCTAGCATACGAATGATGGCTTTATGTGATTGAGATTTTCTGCTATCACGATGAACACTTCCTTTAGTGTTAGAGCCAAATGTAAGTTGAGTTCTGTTCGATATTCTCAGACCCATCATAATGTATTGTACTGCGATTAAAAACATTGGAACTATGAAGAAGATTAAGAAACTTAGTTCGTATAATGGGAACGGTATCAATGGAAGCATCGCACAAAATGCAGACTCCTGCAAAAAGTAAATAAAGTTAATTATAGACATTAGATTATTATAATATTGCATTTATATAATGTTATATTAAATGTTTAACATGTAAATAAAAATTAATATTAGATTAGATGACCTACATGAATACGATTACCAGGTTATAATAATATAACATGGTAATAATAATTTAAAAAAATATTGTAATTTGTATAAACAAATTACAATATTTTTCATTTTATATTTCCTATGTTCCTACCATAATTGATATATTTATATACATTTTTATGTTATTATTTATATATATATATATATATATATATATATATATATTCAATAATATAAATCGGTATATTGCAGTATATACAGGGTGTCCAGAATGGTGTAGCATTGCAACAAAGATAACCTTGTTAGTAAATAAAATAGTAAGTCGGTTAAATAGACAAGGGTGTATAGTTTTTTGTGCTGATGGTGGTGTATTTTGAAAAAATAATTAAAAATTGTGTTTATAAAATACTTATTATTTGTTTATTATAAAATTTATCAAAAATATTTATTTGTATACAACAGTTACTATATTAATTAAGAGAAACATGGATATATCTTCAACACAATTGTTACATACAGGTTGTGAAAATGAACAGTAACTTTCTTATTTTAAATGCATTTTTATTCCGACTTCAACGACGTATGACAACGTAGCTTTATAATAAAAAATAACTTAAAACAAATTCAATAAATGAAACAACATACTTGATTCTATATTATTAAATCAAGTAGTCGTGAAAACACTCAAAATTTAACAAAACAAAAACAAAAGGTTATACAATTAACACTTTGGAAAAAACTTTAATTGAGTAATAACAATTTTTTACTAAATGTTTAGTTAATTTTTAAATAATTTAAATTTATTATTTTCATTTAATTCTACTGGTAAGTTATTGTATAAAGCTATGCTACAATATTCAGGGGATTTTTTAAATTCTCCATATAAAATTATGCGTTGTGTTGTAATATAGATTTTTATATATAAATGAAATCTACTGGTAGTATTTTATGTGTTTTAAATATATAGAGATATCTTTGTTCACTCGTGAGACACGTATTGGGAATCCCAATATACTTTGTTGTCATCAATAGCTTGTCTCTATGTAATAATATTAAAAGAAACGTAAATATGCCAATACATAATATATATTTTTCTAATCCGATGTTAGTAAGTAGTTAATTACACACTGTTTACAATATAAGCAAATCACTATAAATAGTGTTATGTAATAAAAAATAAAACTATGTTGTATGAATTACGTCACACCTTGAAACATAACAAAATGGAGTCATGTTAAAAGGAATCCGTGTTACTACTCTCATTACTATCAATAAAATTATTAATTAAATATTTAATGCAACAACTACTGAAACAGTGAAGTAATATTTATATTTAATAAAATGTGTTCTAACTTCAGACAGCAAATTTGATTTTACTGAAACATATCCGCATATTCTGGAACAAGCTGCAAATGAATCAAATAATTTATTTCCAAAAAATAAAATCAGGGTATGATAATAATGGTAAATTTGTTTTAAAGTTATCGTAAAAAAGTATAGTAGACAACTTGTGATTGTGCAATGCAAAGTAATTATACAGTTCGTTTTTTATCATGCACCATAGGGATTTTCACAGAAAATGTTTATTGGCTGTTAATTGTGTATTTAACAATAACAAAAACAATTAATTACAATAAAATTATGAAAGCATAGTTTAGAATTGGGCGACATATGGTTTAGTATATATGAGTTGCATATTTAGTAGTAATCTCTTTGTCTATTTACATGAGAACTTGGAAATGTTTTGCCCGAGATTTGATAGTGGATTTTATTGAGATGGTGTATGGTTTGAAGTTTGAAGATCAGTTTGGAATTGAGGTCAATTTCAAAATACTTGCAAACATGTGAAGGAGCTAAGGATTCACGGTTCATTTTGATTGTCGGGAAATTTTCTTTTGTTTTGTGGTATGGGATTAGAAGTTGGATTCTTAAAAGATTAGCCAGAAGCCTCATTTAGCCAGCGTTGGGTGCTATCTAGAATGGTTTGAAGCTGTTCTATGCATTTTTAAGTGATTTGGCATGGTATACAAGAGTGGTATCGTCGCCGTATTGCAGGAGGTAGGAATCTATGTTAATA
>JARJEC010134804.1:0-19881 GCA_030264575.1 Tachinus sp. AB-2021 | reverse complement strand
CGTTGATGGCCGATTAAATTGTTTTTGTTGAGAGTTTTGTTGCGCAAAATGTTTATTAACAAAATTGTTATTTTGTGGCATTTGTTGAAATGACATTTTATTTGGAGCGACATTAGTTTTTGGTTTTATTAAATGATAATTTTTATTTCATTTACATTAAAATCATTTGTTGGTATTAGAAGGGCAACATTAAGTGAGTCAGGATTTCTTGTACTTAAATAATCTCCTAAGGGGTTGTTCAGGTTTTTTAATAAAACCGGCAAATCTAACTTTTGAGAAAAAATAATTAAACACTGTGCTTCTCTTGCATCAGCTGTTTTAGTTGTTATGTATGTATGTCTATGTGTGTATGCGTGTATGTGTGTATCTGCGTATGTGTGTATGTGTGTATGTGTGTATGTGTGTATGTGTGTATGTGTGTATGTGTGTATGTGTGTATGTGTATGTCTATGTGTGTATGCGTGTATGTGTGTATCTGCGTATGTGTGTATGTGTGTATGTGTGTATGGATGGGAGGAAAGAAAAATTTTAGTAGCCCGTGCGTCCTCTAGTTTTATGTCTTGTATATATAATATATCATTAAATTATGAGATTATGGTAAAATGTTGTGTAGCAAACTGTGTCACACCGAAATAGAAGAAATTTTAAACTTTGCAAATTTCTTATAGATAATAATGTAAGTGATCTTTAATTTTATTTACGTAGACATTCCATATTATAAAATTATTAAAACTCACATTATCTAATGAATATTGTGAGTTTTGATTTCAAAGCTGGGTTTATTAGGCAATTGTTAAAAAAGAGCAAGTTAAATTCTTTTTTATTTTTATTACTGATATAAAATTCATTATAAAATCGGCTCTAAAATATTAAAAGCCCAATTTTGGATGTATTTATATAATGTAAGTTTTGATTGCAAGCGACTCAAGTGTGCACATTTTCCAATTTTGTAATTTTACTTAACATACGATTGATAATTTTAAATTATCTACTTAATTAAAAATAAAGATCATTTACATTTTTATTCATGAAAAATTTGCGAAATATAATACGTATCACACTTTGCTGCAGTGTACTTTATTAGTTTGTATCAATTAGCGAGTACACTTGGTCATATGTAATTTTTGAGAAATGATGACAAATAATAAAGTTTGAAATAGTTTACATGGCTGGTTATGTTCAATTTGTTATGACGTTATACTCAACCTGCGCTACAAGTGGTAGTGTACTAACTATATCAAGATACCATTTTCGACAACCAAGTACACCCCTCGTAGACTTTAATATTAATATTACCCGATCTCTCGTAGTGGCATTCTTGAATTTTCGATAATTGAATCATGAGCTATAATAACTCCCAGCATCATCTTCATCATTTTCTTTTTTTGTTCATTTTTAAGTTAAGAGCACTACCAGTAGCCATAAACTTATTTTCATACTGTAGTACGCTATAAAGGAATGTCTGAAAATATCTCATTAAATTGCCTTACTACTTCTCTTAATGATTTTTCCGTCAATGCCATTGTCCAATATATTTTTTTTGCGCAATCTTAGCACAATATTTTCTGATTATTTAAATGCTCTGTGAGAATTGAAAATATCAAAAACTCAAAATATTGAGAAAATTAAAAAAAAATTGAAAAATATCTAAGATAGTTTTGAGAAAAACTCAAAATGTTAGAAAATGTGTGCAAAAATGTAAAAAAAGTCGCAAAGATATCAATAAAAATAATTTTAGAATGTTGAAAAAATCACAAAACGTGTAGAAATTAACATGTAAAATGTCAAAAGATCAAGATAATATTGAATATGTGTAGAATTTAATAAACGATGTGAAATATCAATAAATAAAGTCGGAACCCTTTACAAGTCGGTTTATAAATTATTAATGTGTATCAAAGTAAATTAATTAAACCGATTTCTTTACATTGATATGGGGTGATGTATCTGACACTGACAAATATTATTAATTAGATTGTCAAATTCGATTTGTTTATATTGATGTTGCATCTCAATTTCACTCATCTTTTTTTTTGTGAAAAAGTTTAAGTTCATATGCACTTGACGCCAAAAAAGATATGGCCACATGGTGTACTACGAATGCACAGTTAATTTGCATTTATTGCGCATTCAAATTAATGATCCAATTTGAAGTTGCTGCAAGTGGCAATAGTCAAATACATACAATTGTTTTACTCTTAGTGATTTCCGCATCGCATTGAAGCAAGAAATGAAAAGAATAATTGTTTTACGTGTTAGTGCCACCACAAGTAGTAATGAGGTCAAAGTGAGTGCGCCCTTTTTGTAAACGATAAGGGAAACTAGACTAACTGTCTAGATTTTAGACTTATAATAACCTATATAATGTATTGGCAACCAGTAACACAACGCCTATCTGCTCATAATGATTAAATAAAGTTTAAAATCAATTACCCAATTGCAAGTTGCTATAAGCGGCAACAATCAAATGCATACAATTATTTCACTCTTCATAAGAGATCATCAGCTTTGTGATTTCCGCATCTTTTACTTGTGTGCATAAAGTGTATAATAGTTATTTAATCAATTAGTTTGTTAATAAAAGCGATTAATAATCTATACTGTTTAAAGCACGAACGAGCGAGAGCGAGTGAGCGCCTTTAATTTTTGAGATTATTAATTGACAATACGAATTAATTACAACAGTTTTTCGTTGATCGCTTCTTAAAAATATTTAGAAAATCTAAATTTATTCTGTGACAAAATTTCAAATCCTGACAGTCTAATACCGTTTTCAATAGCATTGACTGGTGTTGACATTACACTTCCACATATCCTAAATATTTTTTTAGGATTCAGCTTTTTAATAATAAAAAAAGAGTGTATTAATAACGTACATTAATGCATAATGTTTTAGAAAAAACAATTCATTAATATAGGCATTAATAATCGGTTAACGAATAATACATTAGAACGTTAATAATCGATTGAAGGTTATTTTGAAACATCATTTCTTAAAAAGAGACGGTATTAAATTTGATAAGTATTGATAACATATTTTCAAATGCTGTATCCACACAATAAAACTGATTTCGCAATTTTAAAAAGTATCTCATTTTTGTTTTTCTCGTAAAAAAACATATAAACTTTTCATATCGGTTTTAAAAATAGATATGCTTATTGGACCAACAAACGAAAAAATATGCTGAAAATTTAGCTAGTGTATGTGGTACAAGGATTTACCGAGAGCCACAACAAATTATCCAAAGTTTTGAAATTGTGTAAGTAGAAAACAGTTACTATAAAATAGTAATCAATAGAAAAAACGCGATTTGTGAAAAAGTTACTAGCTAATTCTGTATCTGACATTGAAACGAAATCGATAGAAATACGATTACGATGGAAACTCACTAAACAATAATGAAAGATGTCTATGACGAAAGCTATAATATTCACCTGACCATTTTAATTGTAATTAAAGTAGTTGTATATATAGCGTGGATATATATATATATATATATATATATATATATATATATATCCACGCTATGATTCCGCAAAAATAAGAGAGTTGTATAATTTAATTCAAAAACAAACCAGATTTAATTTAAAACGTAGGTAGGCAAGGTAAATACATGTGTATACGTCAGGTTAAATGATCCGTCTCATGGCGAATTTATGGAACCGATTTAGCATTAGTAATAAATTTAGATATAGCATTAGCGAGTTAATTATTAGAGTTATCATATAACCTTTTATTGAAATTTAGCATTGGCCGTGGCTTTAAGATCTGGCCTTGAAAGTTCGTAATATTGAACTTCTGTGGCTAAATCCTTAAATTCTGCAGTAATACGCATGCGTTATGTGGGCGAGTAGCTGGAGCAAAAATTAACGTAAAAAGCTACGTTTGGAAACGATTCGGTGAGGAGCAGTGTAATAGTGATGTGGAGGCGGTCCTTAAATTTATATTTAAATTCGTTGGATAAATTCATCACGTCTATATCTAAAATTATATCTAATACTAAATTTATTTTTAATGCTAAATCGGTTGCGTAAATTCGCCATCAGTCCGGCTGTCTCGCGCTGTCCCTGCTGACGTCACTGCGAGGATCCGGGTCGGGACGGTCGGTGAACTTCGGCAAGCTCTCTGACCTACTGTGTGATCTTCATTCGTATTTGCATTGATGATCCGAGGTAAAAAAAACTCAATTATAGTATAGGTCGGTTTTATTATTATTGTTCTCATTTTTACCATTTTCTATAATTACTCATGTGGTGTGTATAATACATTTTTCGAGATTTGATTATAGAAACGCTTTCCAAAATTCCATTTTGAAGATTTGATATGATATTTCTATGTATGTAGTTTCGAATTGTTACTGCCAAGTTGCGAATATTTTTGTTTGTTTTTTTTTCACTTTAATTTTATGTTTATTAATAACATTGTAGAAATATAATTATTTTGTTATTATAGAATTATCAATTCTAATTAATTGTTATTTTTATTATTATTTATATTAATACACATATCATGGGTTTCATTCATTTTATTTAAATTATTACATTTATAACAGTTAGTTTTGTTAGCGTCATTTCAAGGTATTTTAAAAATAATTGTTTAATAATTGTTATGCACTATTCACTATTGTTAGTTTAGTATGAAGGTTATTATATATATATATATATATATATATATATATATATATATATTATATCTGTTTGCATTCTATAAATATTTTTGTTATATTAAGAAGTAATAATTAAATTTTGAAATATTGATAATTGTGACATTATGTTATTTTTCAATTTACATATTATTTAAATATTTTTACTATCGATATACATAGTTTGCATTATCTTTTAGTAAATATAGTGATATTCAGTCGCCTATACTTGCAATAAGCAGGTTACATTTAAATAAAATACTAAGATATTGACAATTAAATTATGTTTTTATAGAAAGAACTTTGCTTTTGTAGTTACCTAAATAAGGGCTAGTTCTCACTGCGTTAAGTAACAGGCATGAGTATGGACTGGGGTGGGTGGTGTGGTTCCGTAAAACCATTAGTTGAGGAAACGGTTGTACGCAGCGCTAGTGCTGCTAACCGAAAGATTTAAGACAGTTTTAAATTGTCGTCGCAATATTGCCACGCGCATGCTCACTCCTGTTGGCGACACTAGCTGTAACCATTTCTTGAACTAAAACCAGTGGACTGAAAATACATTCGCGCATATATATCTATATATAGTTATCTATGGTAGACCGACTGTTAGTAGCAAATCAAGTCTTACGTGATCGTGTTACCACGAAATAATTTTGGGTTTTATTGCTCGCACATCTAGTTTTACAAAAAAAAGTACAAAAGGAAATAGCTAGTTCGACATGCTATGATTTTTTCCCTTCTAAATGTCAATAAATTTTTTGAAAATTCTTAAAATTTTGCGACTATGTATGGAATGTCAATAATGGAACATAGTTAAATCAGAAACAGTATCCAGTTTGGAACACTTCCTGAGTGGAGAGTTTGTAAAACGAGTCGCAGTTCAGAATTTGACTGTAATTCAACTTTGGTCACTAACAATTAAGCAACTAATAATTTTAAAAGGTTGATTTTCCAAAAACCTAAACATGTAACATTTTTGAGTTTGTTAGTATGCTTTGTATTCAGGCGTGTTCTTAGTTTTTATATCTTTGTGCACTTCCGCCTCATCGTTACTTTTCTCTTAAAAAAAAACTTTATGTGGTTCAATCTTGTTCTAGCGTATAAGCATAAACCATTTGGAAATTTCCTCGTTAATTCCGCGATTCTGCTTTTCTTGAGCAATTCTTTCCTTCTTATATCAAAAGGGTCCGATGCTACTTGGGAAACCAACCAGTATATATCAACAGATTATGAACCGCAATTTGAAACCAATATAAATTTTTGTAATTTTGCTTGGTGCTATTGTCTCCGTAAATATTCTTGTCATTTCTATTCTTACCAGTTCTTCTATTAGTCCACTTTGCCAAGAGCCAGACCACATGTTAAAGCAGCATCTGATTTCTTATTATTGATTTTCTTTGGACTTTTTTATTATATTAACACTAATAATTATTTTGTTTCAGGTGAGTTCTTGCATAATTATATAATGCAAATGTGCATACTTTAGGGTTAAATTATATATATATATATATAAATATAATTTATTTTTAATAGTTAAAAATAAATTCGCTATACCTAAATTATTATGTATAAACTGAAATTAACATTTAGAACAAAATCGAACATAATCTTCTATGCATTTATGATGTGAAATATCTAATAAAAATTAATTAACATGGTGTTTCTGTAGCTTCACAATCTTGCACTTAAAATTTTTGCGAGTATTTTAAACATTTATATAAACCTCCAAAAATGATGTTTTCCAATTTCTGTAAAGTATTGAAAAAAGTATCTATTCACCTAAACTTGTTTATTGAAAGCTTACAATAAATTTTAAAGTTATTTTTTTAATTTCATAAATTTGATATGATTTTTTTGATAAAAGTTTATTATTACCATATTAAGTAAGAATTTCGAAACATTCTATAGAATAATTTCTAAGAATTTTAGAGCTTTTTTCTTGTTACCTTGAAAGTTTCTACAAACTTTAAGCTTTGGGAGAACTTAATTCACTCTAAGGTTTCAAAATTTTCTTTCTATTGTATAAAACTTGTAAACTTTTGTTGACATTTTTAGTCTTCGTTATTTATTCTTATTCTGTAAGACCATGTGGTACATTTTGCTTCATATATCAGTGAAAAAATGTAGACAAAGATTATAGAAACGTTCCAATTTGGACCACACAGAAGAAGTAAAACTCTTTTTACAATTTTTATAAAAAAATTATCAATTGCAGGAATTGAACATGGCACTCTTAGCACTGTAGACGGTCTTTCAAGCGCAACGCCACCGTATATTGATATGGGGGTATGTATCTTACACTGACAAATATTATTAATTAAAATGTCAAATTCGATTTGTTTGTATTGATGTTGCTTCATCTGAATTCCTTTAATTGATTTTACGTCTTTTTCTCTTTCTCCTCAATTTTTAATGGTTTGACGCGTCAAGAAAAAGGGATAAGATATAAAAGCGGTGAGTAATTGAGATAGATTTGATAAATTTGACCTTGAAAAAAATCGACACCATAGAAGTTTTACTTCAAAATGTGAATTTGGAGGAAGCTAGCCGATCAACATATTCTACAGACTTGAATCCAATTGAACATGAAAAGGAACGACTAAGGCAAATAGTTAATGCTAGCTGAAACGCAAAAGAAATGAGAGCTGCCTTGACTGAAATTTTAAGAATTTCCTTAATAAATAATGAACTACTATATATATATATATATATATATATATATATATATATATATATATGTATGTATGTATGTATGTATGTATGTATGTATAACACAACACAACTAATATACGGTAAAAATATTCCTAATTTTAATTTAATTTAAAGACAACACAATATTTTTTTAAGTATGTGTTTTTATTATTACATTAATAAAATTCTTTTGGAATTATTTGAACTTTTTGTAGAATTGGGTCGAATTTTTGTGAAATTTTAATATAATAATATGTGGAATTTAATTAAAAAATCATATTATAAGATTTCTTTTCACATAATTTCAGACATATTGAACTAAATTTGTCATAAAATTTCACATCGTTTCATAAAATATCACAATATTTGTGAAATTTTCTTAAACATTTTATCACAAATTTGTAGAATTTCTTGAGAGGTAATCTAATTGCTGTGAAATTATGGTGTATGAGTATATAGAATTACTTTTTTGGAATTGTGTAGACTTTTGGAGATCTTTTTGGAATAATGTAAAATGTGTATAATTTTGTAAAATTGTGTGGAATTTTGTGGAAATGTGATATTTTTTTTTTAAGTTTAGGATAGATTTTTAAGCAAAATTCCACACAATTTTAACGTGTAGATTTTTTAAATTATGTGAAATTATATCATTTTAAATTTCACACAAAATGGGGGTCGAAAAAGGAAATAATTTACGGACCACTATTATAATATAATATTTTAATGATATAAATATCGAGTGGATATTAACTTAAATTATGAATAGTACGTTCGAAAATCAATTGTCTGCTGTTATTTTCTACGCAATCATGACTCATCTTTCTTGACACGACGAAAATCTATAAATTCAATAAATGAAATTATGATTTACTGCTGCCGGATATTGAGTTATTGCGAGGTCCAGGAAATCTAAAAAAGAGCTCGCTTGACTCCAGATTCGGAACAAAGCTGAACAAATCTAGCACAGTTCAGCTTTGAAAGATAATAATAGAAAACGCGACCGAAACTGATTGATACCATGGAGTCACCTATATTCCCACAGGTCGTTTCGGAAGCAACACATATCTTTCACCTTTCTCGAGCTCCTCTACATACTTAATAATGAAATTGTTTTTTTTTCTCTTGCCCCTCCCTCACTTACTCACTCCCATTTCGAATTATTCGTGCGCTCTCCACGATTAATCGAATGTAGGTCCGTTCAACTAAACCATCACCGGGGCACCTATTCGAAAGTAGCATCCACACACATCCGTGTTTCGATGAATGAATTTTAAAAAGCGGCGAGAACGTATCGGCTTGGTCTGGCCGTCATTTGGGACAATCTGTTTACATCCGCAACGGCCGAACAGTTGAGTCGAGAGCGCGTGTGCATTGTGTTTTCGGGTCTCGACGGATGAAAATCAGATCCGGCTCCGTCTTACTGATAACGCTAAATTATTATAATTACTAAGTGCAATATATTCAGTGTGTGAGTGTTGCAAGTGATTTATATATTATTGTTGTGTGTTGGTTTATGATCGATTCAGTAAATAGTTTATTTTTGGATTATATTCACTGCAGTTGTTCGCATTATTTATGCATTTGGAATGTGTAGGAATGTGCAAAAAGGTAGTTATTTCTATTTCTATTAGTCTATGGTTCAATGAGAGTGTAGTAATTTCAGAAATTTCACTTGAATTTGAATTGTTACATGCTCGAGTATCTTACATTTTTACATTGAATGGCAACGTCCGAAAGACTAAATTTCATAGTCAAGTTTATATTGTTTAATTTCAAATTTATAAAAAAATATATTTAGTTTTTAGTTTATTAGAAAACAAAAAATAAGGTGTTTTTTACATTTGAAAGGCAATTGTTTATTTAACTTTAAAATTTTTATTTGACTAAACAATTCCATAAAGCATTACGTTAATTAATCTATGTTCGTTTATCTATTCTCTTAAAATGTTAATAATGACTACACCGTTTCAAAGAGATTTTGGTGCTTTAAGGCTGTTCATTGACACGTGACTTACTTAAATTAAATTTGAATTTGTGGTTGCGGGTTGGGACGTAGAAGAAAATTTGACTGATTGGTACTTTCCCGGTATCAACGCAGAGTCCACGAAGAGCATGTCTTTACTATACATCTACATTGAGGTCATTTTACAGAACTCAATTTGTAGTTACCAATATTTCTTATTGCCTGCTTATTTGTTAAAATAGACTAACATGTATTTTACAACTTTTTTTTCAAAATAATATTACGTACTTTCCTTCGTATACCAATTTTAATTGTTTTGAAATTTTTATACAAAACTCATTAATCAGTAATTTTTCTTTTTTTGATACTACGGAGGACAACGCAGAATAAAAATATAAAATTAATAAAATGAATTTATAAAGATTTTTTTTTCTATAATGTACTTTAAATGTACGTTTTCTTCTTATTAGTTAAAAAGCCATATACACCGCGCTTAAATATTTAGCAATACAGGTACAGGTACCTAATACAAAAAGACATTAAAAAATTTTTTTAATAAAAGTAACATACAATAAAATCTTGTTAATCCGGTTTACATTTTTCGTTTAACCTTATTTTACAACTAGTTTGAATATTTTGTAATAATTTCGCAAATATTTCCCACTTTTTATAAGCATATCTTCAATATTTTGTGAATTATCACAATTTTCAATATTTAATGAAACTTCATTACTTGTCCCTCGATCATTATCAAAATCATGTTAAAGAGGCTGTTATATGTACAGGCGAGCCAAATTGGGACGTTACTCTTAAACTAAAAATGATAAAAATTATTATGATAAGGCAGTCTCGAGCTATTTTGGGAGATTAGTTCATTGGCAGTAAAATATTTATTTGTCAGTTTTTGTTTCAAAGGAATACGTGATTTTTCAAAATCGGCAATTTTTTTATTATAATTCCTATTTTCTATATTTTTTTCCAACTTTAAATTTTTGTGATATTTGATTAACTTTTTTTCAAATGGATATGATATGATTTTCAATTTTCACAAATGTAAAAAATATTGCGTTATTCTTAATGCCTCAGGAATGTGCAAAGTCTTATTGAATTTAGATAATATTTTATAGAATTGTGATGTAAGAAATGTTATCAACATACATTCATAGAATTCTTTCCAATTCTACAAAAATCCAAATAATTTCAAACAATCCCAAAAAACTGCTTAAAAACAGGAAACAAGAAAATAACAAAATTTTAAAAAATAACAGATTAAATTCACATCGTATCTAGTGGCTACAATCAAATGCATACAATTCATATACATTATAATCCCATTTTAATTTCTACGGTGCAATATGCACTACATTTGATGCAAAATAAGTTGTTGTAATTTTCTATGTTTATTTTTTGCATTTTTTTGCAATTATTTGAATTCTTACGATTGTTTGGTACAGTAAAAACCTTAGTTTTTGTTGTTGCAAAATCTTTCATACAGAAAAGTCAACAGGGAAAATGTTCAATAAGCAAAGCCTAGAGAAAAACAAGCACGTGTTTGCAAATGCTCAAACTTTCAATAAAATGTCTGTCATTATGACCAACTAGCGACTTCTCCCGAATTAATAAAATAAGTGTTAACTTCAAGCCTTCTAAAACTATGTATATTTTAAAAATATATAATTATAATCATTAAAATTAATTTTGGGAAATATGTTAAACGCCAAACCGTTAGTTTGACACTTACACAACAGTTTTTGTCAATAATCTTCAACATTAATAAATGTAGCAATAGAAATTAAAAAAAGTGATAAATTTGGTAAAGATATTTAAAAATTCATTAGGAAAATAAAAACAATAACATATATTATCTGCACATGAATAAATCAATAAAGAAAATTCGTATATAATCACTCTAGGTTAAATTAAATTAATTACAGCCGACATTTTTTTGCGTCTACAACATTTGATTAACGAAGAGAGGTGATTAGCGTATTGTCGTCATGTTTTGATAATTCATTGACGTAAATCATCGTATGATTCGTAAAAAGTTGATTTATACAAAAAATAAATATTATCATAAATAATTATTTACAGACAATTTATTTATTCCAACTTGATAATATTTAAAATCAAAGCAATATTTGTTTATTCTTTGATGCTACTTAATATAAATATTAATTGTTGATAAATTGTTAATGGTTAAAAAGTACATTGACATTTGTGTTAAATTTTTTTCAAACTGCTTCACACACTAAATATTTGTATTTAAAACAACATTAAAATTAATACACAATTGTTTTTCTTGTTTTAAAATTGCTTTTGAATTTTATAAAAAGTAAAAACAATATGACTGCCGGAAATTAGCCAACGCGACAAGCGACGTTACGTCTATTTCATATATTTTCCGTGAAACCCGTTCGTGCAGTTTTTCCAGGCGAATTACATCGTTTATTTACTACAATTATCGCATTGTAGTAAATGAACTATAAAAATGAGCGATGTAATTCCTTTTTTTGCATTTTGAAGTTTTATTAATAACTCTAACTGAAGTTACTCATATTCCTTAGGCCCCACTACAAAAGTTTTAATTCTATAATATTGTTTGCTTTGATGGTAGTCGCGCCATGAGATTTTTTTGTAGTAATCGCGTAACCTAAATAAAATGTGCAGTTTTGGCCTCACTGCGTATTATTATCTATTCGAGTTATTCGCTCCCTGATGCAAAGACGTGATCATGGATTTGTCCACATTGTTTTGTGGCTTTGAAATAAAGAGAAAATATATGTATTATATTACTGTTAAAATTAATGAGCAATAAAATTCGAATTTACTGAACACAAAAATCTAAGAATGGAGCAGAATTTTAAGAATTGGAATTGAAACTGAAATAAAAGTATTAATAGAATTATGAATATGTCAAAATTACGCAAAATGAAAAAATATATAATTTATAAATAATACATAATTACATTGACAAAAATTCAAAATTAAAATTTTTGAATATTTCTTAGAAATGTAGTAGTTTTACATTTTTTACATAAAAATTTACATGGTTTTAAAATAGGAGATTAAATGTTAAAGAATTTAAAAAAATCGTTTTCAATATCTATTTCACAGATTTTTTTGTATCAGTAGAAAATGTTATAAATGTTTTATTCTATTTCGTGAACATGTTTTTACTTTCCCTAATTTTTGAGATTCACAATTATAACTAATAATAATAATAATAATAATAATAATAATATGTTTTTTTGTATATTTTACCAGACCGGTTTCGCTATTTCTAGCATTATTACCATATACATTATTTGCTTATGTTTATGTTTTGTTTATGTTTCAATAAAAATAATGTTCTTAAAGTTCATTCTATAAATCAATAATACACCGTGAAAAGTAAGTAGAATGTCTGTGAAAAAAGTTCGTTTGGTAAAATTTAAAAAAATACCTACGATATCGTGCTACCATTTTTTCAGAAGTAAAACACGTACTACCATTTTTTTCAAAAAAAACACGTTGCTAGAGATTTTTGAACAAAATTGAGCAAGCTCACTACTACATAAAAAATATTATTGTAAAGCAACGAAACCATGTCTGAATTTAAAAATATATTTTTATAAATGAATTATTCACATTTCTATGACATTTATCCATAACATTATATGCTCGAGTTATTTTGTATTTTGACGATAGCCTAGAATCTACAATAAAAATTAATTGTAGCCGCTGTAATGCACATTTCACAAACAAATTGAAGTTCCCGAAGACGTTAGAGTTGATAATAACCAATATGAAAGTTTATATATATATATATGTAATTTTGTCAAATTTTACAGTGAAAATCAATAAGCATTTATTGTTTGACTGCTGATATTAATTTAATTTTAATAACACAATAATACAATGGGCGTTAACAATTTAATTAGGCTTTGTGCTTTAAATAGCTTTTAAAATATCATTTATAAATTGTAAATATCAGTAGAGAATACAGCGAGGGGGTAACTACTCGTGAAATATTCGTAACAACAAAAGATTCTTGTTTACGAAATATGAAATTTTTATGAAATGTTTATGAAACCGTGCGACACTTTGGTTACCTCGAAAAACTGCGTCGCATAAATTTTCATAAAAAAAGTAATATCAAATTTAGGATTTGAAATAAACTACTATGTTTTTTATCACAATTTATTTAATCACACCGTGACTGCAGTTGCGACTGAACCTCAGTCTTCATGTAACGTCAGATAAAGACTGAAGTTCAATCGAAACTGCAGTCACGGTGTGATTAAATAAATTGTAATAAAAAACATAGTAGTTTATTTCAAATCCTGCATTATGAATTATCACTTAGTAACGGTCGATTCTATCAATATTTAAAGTTGTCTGTTATCACAATTATATAGACAGGATGGAAATTGTTTTAGGCGGGTATATCTGAAAGTTAATGTTTCTGGCCGCACGCGATCTAAAAAGTTGTCATTTGCAATTAATGTAACTGAAAGTGTTTCTTAATGCAAAACATTTTCTGGTCGCATATAGCGGCCGGAAAGTGTTTAACATCACAAAATTGTCACATAACACATAAATTAATTAAACTGCAGCTGCCTAGAAAATGTTGTGCTTACCACGGTCGAAACATTCGACCCAATGCTCTCCTAGCTCGACACGCTTGCTCTTTTTGCAACTTTCAGACTGGTCCAGCAAAGTAGCACTTTTTGATCTTCATAAACAAATAACTAATGTTTACTAATTTGTCGCATTGTTGCTTGGATATTTTTGCGTAGTAAAATTGATGTACCTTGGTAGAATTAAATAGTTTTTTATGCGACTTTATCTGAAAGTCGCTGCTTCTGGTTGTATTTGCATTCAGAAAGTAGCTGTATGCAATTATTAAGCCTGATAGTGACAATTCCGTAGTGCAAAACACTTCCAGGCCGTAACTTGATAATAAAAAATGTCTAATAGTGATATAGAATTTGATTCTACTTCACCCGCTTAGAACAAACAGGTAAAAACCGCAGTGTTAAATTTGTTACTCAATAAATCACTATAGGTTTTTTATCAAACACATATAATATACTTATAAATTATTATATGTAAATTATATTTTATACTATGCTTAGTAGTCTGAGCTGTAGTCGTCTAAAAAATGTTGTCTACACCACGGCCGAAATACTCTTAGCTGTCCTCGCCTGATGTTTACCTCGCTTGCTTCGCTGGCTCGTCTAGCAACTTTCAGACTTGTCCAGCAAAGTAGCACTTTCTAGCCTTGATAAAAATAGTTATTTGGCCTGAAAGTGAGTCTAAAAGTTGCAAGAAGAGCAAGCGTAGCGATCAGGCAAGGACATTAAAGACTATTTCGACCTCGGTTTGGTTTTTTATCGAATTGCTTGGTCGACTAAGATATAATAAACCAATACTTATGTCGAGATCAATATCATTTCAGAATTTATGTTCTTGGAGTTTTCTCAGACATCTTGTTGTTTTGTCAATTTTCTAATGAATTTGACATGTATAATCTACATACTAATAATAATAAAGAGAGGAAGTTTTAAATTTTATTAACACATGTTACAAATAGTACAATCATTATTTAAAAATTATAATATCCTAATTACATGTTATGAATGTTCAATGTCTTTGCTGTACAGCAAATATCTAAGCGGTAGTTAAACTTACCTCACTCGGTTTCATCTTAGGATCAACGGACTACAACTCCCTCTAGTGTCCATAAAAAAATCACACATACCCAAAAAAATTTGAAAATTTGAATGAAATTTTACAAATAAAATTGTGTGAAATTATTGTTTAGAACAACAAATAAACACACCTGTATTAATGAAAAAAACTTGATTAATAAAAAAATTCCATGTAAGCTAAAAAATCTATCTAAAACGAAAATTTCCTCTCATCTAACACACTACACTATTGCTCAAATGTGAAAAAAGATGTCTTACCCCAGCGGCCGTTTTAGCGATAGTAAACAAAACTTTGCAACCTCCTTTTTCTTTCGGTATGTAGATTGATCATATTCAATTTATATGTCGTGAAATACAAAATAATTAAACTGAGTGCATCTTGTTGAATACTCTATATATTTTTGTATATACTTTGTATGAGTGTTGAGTTTGAGTATATGGTGGGTTTAAGAACTCCTTGAGTCAAAAGCTATTTAGTAATTTGGAAGCCAATGCATAGTGTTGTAACATATTTATTTTTTTTTTGTTTATTTTTCTAGCGTAATCAGTATCGATTGATGGTACTGAATCCTTTCCTAAAGCCAGTTTGATTGACCGGTTGGTGGAAGTCTAGTTTTTGTATTAACCTATTTGTAATTACATTTATGAGAATTTAATATAGATGTAGCTATTAAGTCCGTCCCACTGACGAAATGAAAAATATATATGTTTGGCATAAAAAAGTCCGTTTAAGGTTCATTTCTTATAAGACCTTTCTCATGTCTCTTAGACTTAGGGTCTAGGAGGAGTTTGATTATTTTTAATGTTGACTCGGTTACCATTTTATGCAGAATGATGGGCTCTGCGTTATGGTAATTGTATGATATTGCCTTCTTTATTTCGCTTTTATTTGTTACCATTAGTATATTTTATTGTAAGTTTTCAGCTCCCACTTTTAACATTTTACTTATTGTTTTGTCTTTACCAGAGCATTGGTTCTGTTTGGCGCTATATAATGTCAGTGTATGTCGGTCTATTTCTGCCTCTATGATCTTAAATCGTTTTGATTTGTTACTTACAACTGATGGGTTCGATATTTGTATATGGTTGTAAAATATCAAGAAGAAAAAATTCCAAGAAACGTGTAGAAAATTTTCTGAGATAAAAGGATTCTAAATGTTTTAGATTGATTTGTATAGTGGATAAAACAAGTTTTATATGCACGTACGTGCAAAACCCCCAGATACTGCATTCTCGAAATACAATGGAGACAACAAACGAAAAACTTTTTCAGATTTTATTTCTCTTCAGTTTTCTAAATAAATTGGCTGTATTTTGTAAATGTCGAAGAAAGGAGTTTATATATTTTATTGTAATTACAAACCTACAAACATAAGCAATTAATTTCAAAATAGATAAATTAAAAAATTTTGATTGATTTATATAGTTATCTCAGCAAAAATGCGTAAAATTTTGATAACAGATCCTTTTTATATCATATGAAACATATAAGGAGAGTTAAAAATAGCATTTTTGACAAAAAACCAACCATAAAAGATTAGGTATGATAAAAATAACAACACAGTCTTTTGTGAATATTAAATTGTATTGTTATCTATATGTACATTATATAATTACACAAATATAATTTAATCCAACATAGTAGAAGTGCCACACCATTGAGTGATAAATCCTATAACATCTGATATATTGGTTTCCGGATACATTTTTGACGCCATGTTAAATTTGGACCAGACATCTTTATTTGCCCCATAATTGGAATGCATGAATGATACTATTTGGTTTTTCAATGGATATCCAGATAGGAGACATGCATTTTGTCCAACTTCCAAACTTGATTCATACAACATTCTGTCGTCCAGTGGTAAAGTCTATAAATAATAAAACATAATTATTAAGGGCATCGGACCTACACCAAATAAATGACAATAAAGCAAGAAAATAAACACCGGACAAAAATGTAAATTTTGAATTAAACGCTGTTTTTATTTTTACTCTTTTTTTCAGTGCTACCTTACACTTGCTTGCTTATATTACTGAGTTAATTTGTCTTTTAGTTAGTCTTAAGAGGATATTTTTGCGCGTTATATTTTTCTACAAATATCTTACATAATACTTGATTAGATATAATTCACATTACAAAGACCATTAGGAGAACTAAAAGTCGAAAATTGAAAGCATATGTTAAATGTAAAACAGCTTAACTTAAAAGTGCTAAATGTTGAATTTTTTTAGAGAGTAAACCAAGACAAAAGTGCAATATTTTCTGAGATAATCTGTATTCCAAATTCCATTTTTATATAATGCACAGAGCAAACAATACACTTAATGGTATATTAATTGAAATTATTATTTAATTTTTTTTATACCTGATCAATTTTTTGATCCATGCTTATAGCTAAAACCCATTCCCGAATCCGATCGTGCTCATCCTGATCGTCTTGTAAATACATTTGCTCCGGTATTGGTATATTGGATGGAAAATCAGTTTGCCCCAAATCTGTATGATCTATAAGCTGGCCTTCTCCGTCTTCAATTGCTTCACATATGTCCAAATAATGATTTAAAAATACAAACGCCTCTGAGTTTCTTCCTTCATCTCTCAAATCAATACCTGAAATGATTAAAATTTAGAACATTTTTAAATATAGTTTTGTTAACTTTTTGTTTATTACCAGCTTCATAAAATGCTTTATCTGCTGGAATTATATCCGTATATCTTAATAACGCAACGGATATTTTCATTCCAATATTTTTCAGCACTTGAACTTGTCTACAAACTGATCTCACCGCGTAAAAATGCGCTATTAGTAACAAAGTTTGAAAATGTACTTTAATTTTCATGTCTATATTAGGTGCTACCTCGATGCCATTTACCTGTAAGATTATTATAAAATATCTTATTAATTTGCTCTGCTACATACCAATTCCAACAGCATATGCCTTAATTGGACCCAAGTATTATAACTATCAGATGAATTCAGGTTATTCATAGCAAAAATGTTATTTGCAATTCTATTATAAATATTAAAATTTTGATGAATTGCTGGCGTACTATAGCTTTGAAACAGGCTCAAGGCTTCAGTAGTAAAACCATCTTTTATTAACTGTGATGCGTATAAAGCAACGTATTTATGAAGAACAGTACCTCCATATGTTTTAGCCTTTTCGATGCATCTAATCCATTGACCTTGTTCTGCCAATAAATCCAAAGCTCCCATAATATCTTAAAAATGTAATAATAGTTTTTAATTGAATATATTAAAATAAATATTAAATTATGCCTACCAACATCTGCTAATTGTTCGATATTTCCTTCTTTGGTTAACCTTTCTTTATATTTCTGTTCAATATAGTTTTGATATGATGGATCCAATTCTTTTGCTATTTTTCTCGCATTCTTCCAATCGTCAGCTAATATGAAACAATCGATGGCTTCTTTAATTAAATCAGCACTTATATAAAGTTGGGCTGCTGGATTATATTCACCTAAATCTCGCAATCTAAAAGATATGTAATTTAATTTAAAAAAATATTTTTTATAGTCAAATTATTCACCTGGGTCCCAATACTTTAATTATATCTTCAGATTCGCTACCAAATAAAAATTTGTTGACCATATCTGCTGCTCGCAGCATAGCTCTAACCACTATTTCTGGCTCGGTAATATTGCTATTAACTTGTAGTAAGCATTCAATAGCTTGCTTATGTTGTCCAGCTAGAGCTAGTTCATTGGCTCTGGATAAAATTGATTCCATACTAACGTCAGAGGAACCATTACTTAATTTAACTGAGTTATATTCAGATTGCAATGCTGGTAGTAGATTAGGTAAATATTCTTTGCAAATTCTTAGCGCATCCATCCATAAATCTACACAAAAAAATTGGTAAAAATTATGGTATACCAAAGATAAATCTACACAAAAAATTTGGTCAAAATTATGGTATACCAAAGATTTTCCAGAATGTAAGCAATTTTACCACTCTTTAAGCTTAACGGTTTAGAGAAACCGGTAGAAATTCACAAAAACCTATATCTGGTTCATAATGTGTTGGTACTGGTTGGTTTCCCAACTAGTATATGATTTTCCTTATATTGAAGAAGTTTTGATAAATCACTTTTCGTTCCAAATCAATTTGTTCTATTTAAAGGAAATGACTTTGTTCCAACGCAAGACCGCATTTAGTGAGGTGTGTCACTGAATACCTGGATAAGTGTACATTCGGCAGCTCATACACCGGATGAAAACCCTATAGTACATCCTGGACAGGCGACTTAAAAATCGTGTACTTGCATTAACCACAATTTAAGACCTTCGTTTAGCAAATCAGAAGAAAATGGCAAAATATTAAACCAAACAATATTTGTGAATTCATGAGTGGAATGGGCCGCCGGTTACGTGAAATAGTTATAGTAAGAGACTAGAGTAGGTAACATAAAGCATTGACATTCGTTCAAATTAGGTTGTTCCTTTCCCAAACTTTGTCAACTTTATTTACCGATTCGTACCATATGTTGAGTTTGACTGCACCGCTAATGGTCACTTTTATCATAAAATAACAAAACTTTTATTCAAAGTATATGTATACTCAAAAAATTAGAGGAACGTTTTTATGTATAATCAAAACAATGTTCAAGACTTACGCATTGGGCGCCATTGCGTGATCATTATAAATAAAATTCTTATCTTACAGGTCAAAGATCCAAGAGACATAGTACAGGTCTCAAAAGAAAGACAATAAACCTGTTAAGGACTTCTTTATCCCAAACATAGATGTTTTAGTATTTCATCCGTAGATGGGCTTAATAGCTATTTTTGCATTTTGTTCGTAAGACGGGTTTAATAGTTAGTTTTAAATAATCTCACTGTGCGAGATTTATTGTGAAATG
>JARJEC010134798.1:0-13661 GCA_030264575.1 Tachinus sp. AB-2021 | reverse complement strand
TGGATATATACGATTAACATCGATACGTATAGGTAAGCAGCTTATGCCGTGGTCCGTGCTTGGATGGGTGTCCGAGGGCGCAGTGTCCTTGCTAGAACTAGCTCCACTATCCCAGGCCTCATTCAAAATAGCATACATAATTATATCCATTTCTGCGGCTCGGTGTGTCCGACCATCTCTACACTCGAAAGGGTATAAAAGAGATGTAAAAGATAAATAATAATGATTAAAATTTCAAATTTAAATTTTATTACTAAGAAACAATACACGATTTGATAATTGTAAATCTATAATTTTAAGCTTTAATGGTCTATATTACACCTTCAAAAACTCAGATCTCTAAGTTGAAGGATAACGCCAAAAATACGCCTGATCCTTCTTAGTGGACCACCCTGTATATGATAATTAGCAACTACTAACTATAACTCTGTTCGTTTGTTGGCTTCGAGCAATTTCTCATATGACATCGTAGTTCAAGACAGTTCTTATGAACTGAACTGTACTAAAGAACAGAAATTGGACAATTTGGAGTAAAAAGGGAGTTGATGTTGATATTGACAGTGAGTTAACAATTATAATTTGGCTTGTTTATTCATTTTTATTATTTTTACTTATGCGATTAATTCACATGCCGTTAATAGTAAAATTCAAGTTATAATAAGATATTTGACAATAAAATATATAATAGTAATAATGTTTACTCCTGCTGAGAGTAGGTGTAAAAAGTTCATGTTTGGAGTATACAAACGAACAAAATGTGGACTGCTTAGTGTACGTTAGAGCATACAAACGAACGTGCTCGGATCAGTTCCGAGCACACAAGCGAACAGAGCTTATATATTGCTTTAAAAAAAAAATTGGTGTTTGTTTCTGAAACCTCAATGGCTGTGTACAAAGTAATATATGGGTATCAACAATGATAGAGGATCTTTAATTTCTTGTCAAAAGCAATATTAATTGTAATGAGGCCGTTTAAGCAGACACTTTGCCGACAGTTTTTTAGCGTACAAATGACACACATGTTTTTTTAAGTGTTTGAAGAACTTTTGAAAACAGCAACACTGTAAAATTCCTACATTGTTTTTAGTGAAAATATAAAAAGTAGTGTAGTGAAACATTCATCTTAACTGAATATTCATTGACCTACTAGATACATACATCTTCGCACTGGCCATTTTCAATTATGGTAATTTTTAAAACCATTTGTTTTTATGGTGTAACCTATATGTCTACTGTATAGTTGAATTTATACATGCTTTTCACTGACATTTATTCACTTGTTTTACATAAAAATGTGAAAATAGTTTTGCACAAATGTCAGGATGAGATAGTGTTAACTGTTTGCTCTGAGTCCGGGCAATTTTTTTGTAGCACAATTGGAATCATTTTTCTTTAAACATACATACATTAAATAAAAAAGTATTATATTTTTTTAATAAATAGGCGATCAATAGAAATAAAAAAAAATAGATGGTGATTTTTTAAAGCGAAAACCCGTGTGGATCATATACTCAGTGTCCATACTTGCCGGATTTGTTCCGATTTTAATTTATTGGTCCTAGCATCTTTACAAATCTTTTCGGGACTGTTAATTGTCCCAATTTAAGTTAAACTAAAAAAGAGATTGATTTTAACACAAACAATAAAATAAAATTTATTCGATTATAAAATTTCATTTTATTGAATGTAGACATGATCTGTCCTGGTTTTTACCCGAAAACATATGGACACCCTAATACAAAACTGTAAACAAATATTTAAATATTGTTGACCGGTGGACTTTTGTAATTTATGAAGCTAAACAAATGAAATTTATATGATTGTAAATTCATAACAAACGCAATTTATTGTAATATTTGTGAAGTCTGTAATACTTCTGGATCTCGGAAACGTTATCTCTCAACAAAAAAATCAATTTTTGTTTTTGTCTACCTTTATAAATAACAATAAAATAGCCTTTCTTATTTATGGCTTAGGTCACAGTATATTGACTTATTATTTAAAATAGTAAGACTAAAAAAACGAATTTGTAGAATCATAAGATTTGTAATTTTAAGGATTATGATCCTGGGACCCATTTGCATTAGAAAATGGGATGTATATTTCTCATCAGGGTTAAAAGATGTTACATTGAATAGGTATCATTTATCGTGAAACTTGAGCATACTTGTTTAATAGTAAACCGATTCCAATGCATTTTATTGAAAATCTTATGAGACATATATAACCCATTTGGCTCGAAAGGGTTAAACCAACATAACTGTGACGGTTGTTTTTCCCATTTCAGCACTTAAAAATTCAACAGCACAGGTCAGCCATTTTGCCATTTTATGTCTATTATGTTTTTATTAATACTGTACCAATGTGTTGTATTATTAATATTGTTTGTTGAATAACTTTAAAATGTCAAAGGATATTTTGACGATATAAGCTGTGTATTGTAAAATTACATGATATTACTAATAGGTATGATTACTAGGCACGTTTTTTTTTGCTTTCCACATAATTGAACCTTAACAGTTTGACAAATTATAGTTATGAATTAGTGCCGCCTGAAGTGATCATATTTTATTATTTTTAATATCACTTAAAATTCTTTTTAATTATTATGGTTAATAACAATTAAAAATGATTTGAAGCAACCAAACAATATTTTTTAAAAATCAATAAGCTATATAAATTTGTCTATCAAAAGGCTGCTGTTAATTCATACAAAAGGCGATTAGATTATCTTTTATGTATTAATTATTTTCTAAAGTATTTCTAGTTCACATGTTTACTATCATATATGTTTTGTGTATTGTAAATCTGTTTTTCCTCTCGTTGTTGGGAATCAAAAAATAACATTTATGTGATATATGGCAAATATATTTTTGGTAAATAACGCTACTTTTTTTCTTGTGTTTGTTTGCATTTTTCCTCCTCAGAATCATTTCATCGAAGGTGATCGTTAGTTGCTGAAAATTTTAATATATTTAATCTTACAACAGGTTAAACCGATCAAGCATGCAGTGGTTCCTAAACAGCATGTGGAAACTAACGCAGATGTTATCTTAACTCCTGATCAATTGGATGAAACGTCCTTTGAATCTTTAATACTACCTCCACCTCCAAATGAAGTAATTGCAGCATCCTCTGAACCTACCGATGAATACATTAAAAATTTAATAGTTCCCCCTCCACCGCCAATATCATATCAAAATCCAGTTACGAAAACTAGAGCTCCTAGACCTAGTGTACCGCCACCTCCAGTACCAACTAATTCAACTTACTGTCACAATAATAGTAAACCCATTGTTAGTGCAAGAGTTAATGCTCCTCTTTCTACTGTTACAAAAACAATAGAATTTGACGGAGATTGTCCTCCACCACCTCCCCCATTGTCAAATGAAACTATTCAACAACTAAGTAATTTTTTAGAATTGAATAACCATTCTCTCCCTGTTGTTCCAATTGTTACAACAGATGTTGCAGAAACCGGTTCTTATTTAATTAATACATTAACTGATAGCTTTCAAAACAATGATTTAATTAAGAAAAATTCCAACCGACCAAGTAGTAGAGAAGAATTTTTTAATTTGAACAATCTCACTAATGTTCAAGTAGCAGCTGGACTTTTGCCTCAAACTTTTTCTGATAGTTTGAAATCAAATGAAACGTTGATAAAATCTCAACCTCAAAGTAGAGAAGAATTCTTTAATATGGAAAAATCATCTAATTTTTCCAAAATGACCGACAGTTTATCTGTGTCTCAAACATCAAATCAAACATATCAAAATGTTAATCGGCCTCGAAGTAGAGAAGAATTTTTTGATTTAAAAAATATTGTAATCTCTACAAGTTCAGTCGAAATTAATCATAATTTGCCATCAGCACAACAACTTTACTGTGGCGGTTCTTTAAATTTGAACAACATACCAGTAACAAAATCTTCTTTAGTCTTCAGGACTTTTAAATCAAATGAAACACCTCACAAAGGACCTAGTACTTGCCAAGAATTTTTTCATTTGAATAACACTCCATCTCATAATGCTACAATAGACTCAATAAATTCTTCTGTCCAACAATTTGAACTAAGCCATGCATATACGACAAATATTAATACTTCTACTGATAGTTTGTATTCTAATCAAACAATTTTGAAGCACAATGAATCAAATTTGAATAAGATTTCTTACCCAACACTTTCAATTTGTACAACCGAGGCAACCGAAAATAATTCTACAATCAATAGAACCTCTGATAATTTAAAGGAAAGAATTTTAACAACAACTAAATGCAGTTTTGATGATTCAAACATTATGGCTGAAGATTTACACTTACAAGTATCGGAGAACGATAAAAATAATTGCAGTAAATCTGTTTTTCCAGCTGTTACGGCAGTTACTAAAGAATTAAGTAATTTATTAGATTTTGCCAATCTTCCCCTTCCTCCGCTTCCAGTAATAGCAAAAGAAGGAAAAAAAGAATCCGTCTGTTTACCAAAATTTAATGATAATTTCCTATCTATGAATACATTTAATTCCCAACCAACTAGCAATACAAAAGAATTTACAATGGAAAGCAAGAAATTAATTCATTCGGCTTATTTAATCCCCAATCAGTCTTTACTGTTGCAAACAACTGTTGTAACAACATACGAAGGCACTAAACCTTTTTACACCCAAATAACATCACCTTCAAAATTCACATATTCGACCACATTGGCAGAACATAAACGACAGTCTAGCCCCGAACCTACTGCCAGGAAATCTGTTAGTTTTGATCCCTTAATTGTTTATAAAGATATACCCCTTCAAAACACAACCCCTGTGGTAAGTGATAGTTTACAAAGCAAATATCCTGATGTAGTTTTTAGAAACAAGCGACCCAGTTCACCCAAAAATACTGATAGATTATCAGCAACATTACAAAATTTTATGGAGTTTGAAGAAAATGACAAATTAAATGCAATAATTAAAAACCTTCCTCCTCCACCTCCCCCACTCAAAAAGGTGTTGGTCAAACATGTAACGACTGCAGAAACATTCACAGTGTACCCAAAAGATGTGACCAGTGCTATTGGAGATGATTTTGTGAATAATAGTGCTCCTTTTAATCCTTCTAACAAAACAATTACATCCTCAACCTCTGTTACTAATATCTATGGTCAATCTAAGTCGACACCTAGGCCTGATTCATATTATAAGCGATTTTCGTTTGTTGAAAAGGTAATGTATGAATTGATGAGTGTATTAATAATATAATAGTTTTGTCATTAAGACTTTGGTCGGTAGTCTGTTAATATTATGATTATTATTGGTTGGCTCTTTTTATATGAAATTATATAAATGTTTACTTTCAGCCTCCTCAATCACCTAAAAGTAATAACATGAAAATGTCGGTTAGTGACAAGAAGAAATTTTTTGAAAATGCCATGGAGGAGAGTCAGAAGCCAACGCCAAAGCCAGGTAAATATTTTTATTTTTCTTTCGTTATATTCTCTTTTCAAATTGTTATTTTTCAAGAAAAAGTATTTAGTTACTTGAGTGTTGACGAAGTTGAAAAGATGCGAGCAGAGGAAGACAGAAAAATAGCAAATTTGACTTCTTCAGAGTTGGGATCTTTAAGTGTGCTAGATAATTCAGATAATGAATCGGTTGATTCACAACCTACAAGGTAGGCACATATTATTTGAACTATTATTATAATAGATTTTGTCTTAACATTAATATATTTCTTTAAATTTGTCTTCATTAACGTTTTTCACCGCATTTCTCAGTATAGGTATGTCTCAGACAATCATTTATGTTTCATCTACATGATTGCCAACATGGCTAAATACATGACAAATGAAATTCTGAATAATTTTCTTCTTAAAGATGTTACAAAAACACTCTTTATTAAAGTATAAACTTTTTATTGATTTTATTTTTTTGAAAATTTTTATGTTATATATATATTTAAATAATTCGAATATATGCCCAAGGTTAATTTGAAAACAAGCTAAAAGTTTTATAAAATATAAACATATTTGTAAATTAAACAAAGTTTTTTCTCTTGTTATACTAACTGACAACACACTGTATGTTATGGCACATGTTGTTTTTTCAATGTTATCTTTATATAAGATTTTTCGTTATTTAAGTTTTTGATACGCAATACCAGCAATACCACTGAATCAATAACATTCTGTATCAACATGGTCATGACCTTTAATGTATTAATGGTCCATTTTTCAATATAGTAATCATTAATACAAAGGTCATCATTATGAATGCAGATTCATCTATTTTTTGTTGCTGTTATGTTTTCAATATTATGAGTTTTTAATTTTTATGCTATAGGCCGCATAGTACTATAGGTATAGTAAGAACTGCTAAAGCAGAAAGAAGACTGAGGGAGTGTATGCGTGAGGAAGGATTACTAACTGACGAAGATGAATCCCATTTATCACCAGCCGAGGAACGGGCTCTTCGTGCTGAGAAGAGAGCTGCTTGGAGACAAGCAAGACTTAAATCTCTCGAACAAGATGCCATTCAAGCACAAATTGTTATTAAAACTATGACAGATATAGTTGGGACTGGTCAATCAACTACTCAAGACATACCCGATGAAAACGAGGTAATATGTCATCCATTAATATAGCACGCATTTTTTATGTATTAGTTTTTATAAATACTAATAATTAATTGGTAGAGAACGTACATTTTTTTATTGGTTTTTAAGTGTTTTCTTCATGTTGCAGGTTTTTTTATACAAAAGTCAATTCAATTAATAATTTTTACTAATGCCTGTATCGACTAATTAATTCTTGACACATATTATAGGGCAGGCACTTTTACTTTATATAAATTTATTAGTTAGTACATTTATTAGTACACAAAACCAATTTTATTTAATTAATTTTAATTCTTAACATAACATGTATTTGACATGTTGTAACTAACTATGCTAACTTGACTAACTTTTACTGGACGTTGGTACATTGTCCAGGAGTGGGGCAACAGTACTAACAGCATTGCATGTGTCCAGTTGAGGCCTTCTAGTGCTGATTTCCCCAAGTTGGCGGTACGAAGCAAACCAGGCAACACAACGGTTAGAGAAAGTGAGAAGGTCGTGGAGGAGAAGGTGACCCGCCGCACCGAGGAATACATTGACGATGTCACAGGCGAAAAAGGAGTACGAACAGTAGAATATGTTGAAAAATTAATTGAAAGAGAGGTATAGCTACAACGTTCAGCATGAATACACACGCACTATGGTTAGTCTAACACCCATTCTTGTAGTTTCTATTAATTTTTAAGTTGTGTTTGTTCATTTGCATGAATATAAATTGCATGGTTTATATAATTGAAATTAATTTTGATTTAAATCATTTATAATAAAAATATGTTGTTGGTTTCAAAATTATAGGCCCATGTACTCACACTTTTATAAATAAGTTAAAGCAGGACATTATTTGTTTTTTATTTATTAATTATTGTATACTGAACATTTTCAATGGACATAAATGCCCTTTTCAATATGGAAACAATACTTATTGTAAAATTTTGTCACGTTTGTTTTATTGGTTCACTTAGCTATATCAGAACCTTAGTTCATAAAATAATACAACACCTGCATTATTAGCATAATACAGTCATTTGAATTGAAATTTTTTAACACTTCCATGAGTCGTGGGTCATACATAAATTTTGCTAATAAAATCTGTATCTACAGGTAGGTCACGAGTAATAGAATTTTTATTGCATTGCAAACTTTAAGTTTATATTACAATACACTCTTAATTAGCACATGTCATAAACCTGTTAACCCCATAACTGGTGAGATACGAATCAAATTGACTCTGTTGATGCATTTTTTGGTTTTATAACAGTCACTAAATAAAATTTTGTGACAAATCATGTAATGGTTTTCTATAATTATTTGTTTTCAATAACCAATAAATTTTTGTTTTGTTTTTAGTTTAAAAATTACGGGGTGCCCGTGTTGTAGGGTGCCAGGTCAATTTGGCCTTTTCTACTAGTTACATTAGACCGTTGATTTTTAAAACAAACAATTTTATTTACATGTGAGTTATATTTTGAATTATAACGCTATTAAAGTGTACAAATTTAGTGTAAAAAATGGTAAAAGACTATTTGTAAAATCTGCTCGGATGTTAGCTGCACAAATTGTATTATTAAATATTTTAATTATATGTATTATTCAATATTTAATCACAAAAAACGTGAATTTGTTTATGTTTACTATTGTTTTTTTGTTCGTACTTAGATTTATATTTTTTTGTAATAAAAAAAGAAATTAAAATTAAAAAAAAAATATTGCTAAAGCTATAATTTAACTATATATATATATATATATATATATATATATATATATATATACTTTTTTTAAATTAATTGACCCTATAAACAGGCCAGGTTCAATTTGACCTTTCCTCACTAGTTACGTGTCTAAGACACCGTGCAATTAAGGGTTAAACTTAAAAAAAAAATGCGTCAAAATATAAATTGGTTCTTTTTTTTTATAAATACATGAAGTATTTAGTAATATAGAGATAATTTATTTCTTGACCCATAACTGCTGTTCGCCGGTCAATTTCAACTTTTAATATTTAAATTTATAACTATTGCTTAGAATTTTATAGATACAAATTTGCCACTATGTGTAATTTTGTAAGTTCATTATGATAGTTGACTGGTAGAAAGGCTGTCGTATTATAACTTTGCTAATTATCCTTATAAAGTTGCAAACTGGCCAATTTTACCGGAAATGAAATCAAAATTATTATTAAAGCAATTTTGAAGTCAACAATTTCTATTACTAATGCATTACAGAGTAAGACTGAAAACTCACAAAAGTCAAAAACTCATTAAGTTTGCATCAATAAATAGTGTGTTTTTGATTATTTATGTTTTTCTGAGATTTATTAGGTAAATAAAGATGGAGTTGCAATAATATTGTAAGCAAACATTGTAAACATAAAATTAAATAATATCTGATATGTGATGTAATTGATTAATGAAAAATAATGGTTAAATTTAAGGAAGATTGTAAAATTTTGAAACCATCTAAATAAATGAGATTATGCGGAAAATTGTAACTTTGCCACATTATTCAAAATTGCCTTATTTGCGCGCTTTTATAAATATCAACTTACTTTATTTAAATGCAACCCACTTGGTACCATGGCATCACGTACAAGTATTTTTTGTTTGCTCTCATTTGACACCAAAAATATTTGTTTTGAACAAGTATTAAAAAAGTTATAATTTTTTTTGTGTTTAAAAAAAAATTCTAAAAATTGAGGTTCTGAAAATTGGCATTTATACGTAAAATAGATTAACTAATATATTTTTAAGAAATATACGGTGTGTTTATTTAAAATTACAAAATCATATTTCTGGTTAAACAGGAAATGATATTTTTAAAATTTTTAAAGGTTAGGTTAGGTTAGATGTATTTTATTTAAAAAAATTGATAAGTAAAAAAGATATACCTGTTTCAGCTGTCACCTGGTATACCGAATGCAGTAAATTAAAAAAGATCAATATAATATCATCAAAAATTGTGATTTATAAAATAGAGCTAAAAAATATTGCCAATTTACAAGAGATATTTTAAAAATTGAGATTTAAAAAACTCAGTAATATGACTATAAACGTTTAAAAGTGGAAAATTATTAAATATTGTAAATTATTAAATAAAAAAATGTGTCGGGAAAAATTTTGTTTCTAATAACTAAATTTTTACAAAAACACCGATTTTTAAGTTTACAGTTTGCATAAAGCAATTTTACTTAAAAACCGGAGCTGGAAACAAACCGTTCGACTTGAACTGCTTGGAAATCTGCCATAATCTAAAAAGCTTAGAACGAAACATGAATCGAACCGATAAAACCGTAACCGAATTGTTTACTTGAGTGGTGGAAGTTCTTGGAATAAACAATATAAAAATGCAGAATCTTAAAAAATCATTGCAAAGTTGACACAAAATGTTAAAAAATATTTTAAAATGTATATATATATATATATATATATAATTTGAAAAGGTAAAAGTAAAAAATCACAATGTGAGCAAAATGTCAAAAATAGTACACAAAATTAACTAAATTACAAAAATATAAAAGAAACAGTTGTGAAAAGTACAAAATTTATAAAATGTTATATTTTTTGTATTGTCCAATTTTGATAGTATATTTTCAAATGCAGTACTGATACAATTTTCTAATTTTACGTTGGAATTTTTGCTTATTCTCTTTTTACGCTTTTCCCGTAAAAAGAAAGAAAAGGACAAAAATCAAAAGAATTTTTTTTTTTTTTTATAAATATGTTTATTATTTATGAGTAATATGCAAATATGTTGAAAATTTGGCTTCTCATTGTATTTTAACAATCGGGTTTATCGGGTAGCTGCAATTAGTCAAATCCAGGTTAGAAATTATAAAAAAAAGTGCATGCGTTACTAATAGCTATTAAATTGGATTCTACTGCAGCTATTGATTTAAATTTTAAATAACTACTGTAAAAAATTCATTTATTTTATGACATATCAAATTCAAATTAAATTATTTAAAATATTAATAATCATGTTTTTAAATTCAAATTTTTCATACTCTTTCTTGCGCATGGGTTAAGCATAGCAAAAACGTTGTTATTATTTGAACTGTGCTCGCCCAACAATGCAGCGATGGTACTGCCTATTTCAGCTAAAAATACAAAAATTATTCCAACTGATGCAACCACTTTTCAGCAGATTAATATTTTTCAAATTATTTCCTGATTCTATATTACGTTATTGAATATAAATGAATTATAAATATTACAAATAAAACAACAGTCTTAGAATTTTAATTTTTGCTTTTTTTTGTATATAATTTTTAGCCAAACCAAAATTCAAAATTATAAAACTGAATTAAATTTGAATTCAATTTAAGGCATATTTTACTAAAATGAATTATTTATTTATTATCATATAAGCTTGCAATTAAGGCTATAAAAATAACTAAAAGTTAGGAACCAAACTAACTAGATATGACTCATTACACAACAAAAAAATGAGTTTGGTATAACGCCTTATGTTACCACATGGAGTATCCGGGTACTATTTTGATTTCAACTGCAAAACTATTAATTGAATATGTTGATGACACAATTTGTATAAATTCCTATAATTGGATTATGTTGATAACAATTTGTTTACACTCATATTTGACATATTAATTAAAGTTAACAAATCCATATGTTGTTGAAGTATAATTGTCATACTCAATAATTGCTAACTTGATTATTTTTTATTAAAAATTGCAAAATATACGCTTTGCATAAATCGTTCGAGGAGAGGAAGGAAAAGTTTTAGTTTGCCATGTGTCTTATAGTTTGTAATTATATTTATACTAAATGCATATATTATTAATTTAAAACAAAATTATTGTCAAAGAAGCAACTAAATGTTATTGATTCAGTATATATAGACTTTTGTAAATATTTTCTAAATAGTACTGGTGTCACTAATGCACACTTCATTGATTCAATAAATACAAACTAAAGTAAAAATACAATTGATTGAATTTGAAAATTTTACTTACCAGGTGGAAACGTTGCAAGAAAAAATAATATCCTTGGAACTAACAAAACCTGATGATTTAACGTTACAAGCTGGAATTAATGGAAACAGCCATAGAAAATCAGAAGATCTGGAAAATGACAGTAATGAATTAAGTCTGTCTCAACCGTTGACGCCTACACTTGAAGAAAATTGCATAACGGACGACGCGACGACTGGCGCTAATAAGAAGAAAAAACGCAAACGATCAAAAAGAGGCAAACAATAAACATTCCATTGACATCATACAATTTGTTCTTTCCAAGGGTGTTGGGTTTCATTTAATATTTTATACATATATTATATAGTTTATTATATTTTAACTTATTAAGGATGCGTTCTAAATTATTTTGTTGTATTACTTGTGTACAAAGTTTACATATTATATGTAATTTTAATATAAGTATTATTGTCTGTTTATAACCTTATCATTCTGATGCGATCACTTAATTTTTGTTAAATTGCTTAAAAATTATAAAATTTTAATTGTGGTGGTTTATGCTTGTTATTTTTATACAATAGAAAAAATTTATTGTAATGTGCTATTAAGACAGACTTTTAAATATACAAATATATGAATATACAATTTTATTATATTATTTGCACATTTGATTTGCAAATCTTTAATCCATCATTTCTTAGGTGCTATGATCCCTTCTAGCTGAGCCTGAAAGCAAAATAAATTGATGTAAGTCTTTGTATAAATATTCTAATAACCTTTCTTACAAAAATAACTAATTACCAACAATAGTGAACTATATCTAGAGTTGCAGTTGTATGGTAGCGTTGAATGTTTGACTTGTAAAAACAGCATGGGACTCAGCAACATTCAGATTTGTGCGGTAGTACAGTTGTATTAGGATTGCCTGATGCAAGACAAGAATGCTAGACTATACAGGACTGCCGAATCCCCGTTTGAGGCGGTTTCAGCAGATTATATTATAATAGCACATACAGTGTTTTCCTATTCTATATGTGCATGTAATATTTATTATATAGAATAATTGCGAATATACATGATTAATACTTAAATAATTAAATTATATTATGTTTTGACGGATGCAGTTTATATTTGCAATTAAATTTTAATAGTTACGGAAATTAAATATTATATTTTATTTATTTATTGTATGATTTTATTTATTTTCATGGATGTTTTGCTGTCTGTTGTTTTTTATCTTTGAATTATTTGTTGTATTGTTGCAATAATTCAATTAATTCTTATTATTGTGCATTACTTGACAAATGATTTTAATATTGTCATACCCGTTATTTGAATATTTTCTTTTTCAAATTTATTTACAATATTTGCAAAAATGCTGTCATACATTTTAATTTCATTGAGCCATTTATTGCTGGGTTTAAATAGTCCACCATATGACAGTTGCATCCAAAACAGTAAAGAATTCATAGATTCGAAAAAATGTAAGTGTGAACTCATAAATTCCAATGATTTGTTTGTAACTTTTTGGCTAGATATCCAGCTATGTATTTTAACAAATGATTCGAAATTTTATACTCAATATTTTGTTAGTCATTCATCTGGTATATCTTTATTCTTTATATAAAAGTCGTTTTTCGTGGAATTTTTAAAAAATTCTTGCATCAGTATTATATATTATATGCCCAGTAGAAAAAATTAAATTTATAGCAAATGCTTTATATATATATATATATATATATATATATATATATATAAATCTATGATAATTACCAGAAATAATCATTTTAACTCTATAAATTGTATTCAATGGTAATGGATGTTCATTTAGTCCTCCTTTACTGCGTATTTGAAAAAATAAATTTTGTAAAAAATCTTGATTTAGTTTGTGTGTATTTTATGGAATACAATATCATATCAACAAACAACTATTTAAGAGATTTTATTGATATTATAATTCCTTTTTGGAATATCTACAGAATATTTTTTCCTACAGCTCTTATCCCTTCTGCGGTTAGAAACATATTATCTAATACTAAAATTGTTATATGCACAGTTGTTTAAATTATTAACAAAAATGTAAATTATTGCATAAGTCAATAAAATCAGACTAATCTTATATAATCCTAAA
>JARJEC010134777.1:0-18024 GCA_030264575.1 Tachinus sp. AB-2021 | reverse complement strand
TGTGTCACATTTCATCGATGCGAGCATTTTACGACCTATACCACAAACAGCCACGCCACGCAAAATTTTATCCATCATCCCAAGTAAAGACGCCTGTTTATGGGCGTTTTATGCTTCATATGACGGATTTCCGGCAAAATATTCGTTGTTTAATTTTGCCGCACCATATAAATGTGTATATTTACTAATAAATTTTTAATCGCACGCAAGTATGTATGTTTATGGGATAAATGTGTGGCGTGCAAATTAAAATATTTGAATGGCTCATGATGTGGCGCCTAAGTCACCATAAACTTACGAACTTTCTTTCATTTTGGCTCGCCGCATGAAAAGGTGATATTATGTGGAATTTTTATATAAGTAAAATTAACGAATAATTTTTACCTGGCAAAATTTTTATAACAATATTATTATTATATTAATAGTTATTTAGGCAAAAAGTTTTACAATGCTATTTTTTTCACAATATTTACTAAATTTCATCATTTTTTTATCATTTTTTCATATTTTTTTATTGATTCGTGGGCCTTTTTAATTTATTTAAATTTTATTTAATTTTCATGGTTTTTCATTATATTTTCGAAGTGTAATTTTTTTCACAAGCGTGAAGGGTTAATAATCTATATAATCCTAGGGTCGCGGCAAAATTTTACACAAAATTTCATGACGACCCATATTCTCAGACATGGTCACAACTCACCTCACTTAAATAGCGGATCCTATCATTTGACAAGTGAGGAGTAAGTTTAAGTGAGAATATCCCCCCCCTCCCCCCCCGCGCTACCTTTAACACCGGCCGAGGTTTGTTGCAATGCAAAAATTGACTAACATAAGTCACGTGATGAGCGGCGCAACTTTTACAACTGATTTTTAAAATGACAATGGGCAAGAATAAACATTTTAAATTTTGTTATAAAAAATAAACGTAAACATTTTTATTTATTATTTACAGTAGCTCTATGATCGTGTGTCTGTAAAGACCATTAATTTTATTTTAAAATAACATTTTAATATTTAATAAAAATTACATCAAAAATGTATTCTGCTTTTGATGTTCCGCGTGGTAATAGTAAACGCATTATCTTCAGAAACTATAAAATTTTCAATATTGAAACTTTTGGACATATTCTATCTCAATTGCCAATTTTTATTTTATTTGATATTAATACTATTGCCGAAAAAGTAAATTTCTTAACTGAACGTATGTTTAAGCTGTTTGATTACTTGCACCCTTAGATAATTTTGTAATACGTAAACAAAACGCTCCTTGATATACTGAAACAATCCCACTTATGCATAAGTTACAAAATAATGCTTTAAAAAGATTTAGTTAAATCCTGTTCCATCTAAATGGGAATATTAGAAATTACTAAGAAATTATACTAGCGTTTGTGTAAAATTAGAAAAAAAGCTTATCTGCAACATATACAAAATAAATCAAGTAAAGAATTATGGAATAGCTTAAAATCACTAGATCTCATCAAAAATCGTAAATTACCAGTACATCTAAAGGTTCCCAATGAAATAAATAATTACTTTATTAATTCTATTCCATCTAAGGCTTTAGACGACTCTGTTATTAATTATTACAATCATAATATTACAGTTAATTCAAAATTTAATTTTCAACTAACATCAGAAAGCGAAATAACTGATTACGTTTAAAAAATAAAATCAAATGCTACTGGCTATGATGGTCTTACATTGGAAATATTACGTTACTGTTGTCCGAATATATTACAATATTTAAAGCATATTTTTAATTACTGCTAAATTAATGGTTGTTTTCAAAATTTCTGGAAAAATGCATTTACCATTGCAGTTCAGTAATCTCAGGTTAATTTCTATTTTACCAGTGTCATTATAAAATTTTAGAAAAAAAAATGGTTGCCTTTCAACTTAAAATATAATTAAGAAATAACAATATATTATATGAAACTCGGTCTGGTTTTCGTGCTGGCTATAACTGCACTACCTCATGTTTGAATATGATTGATGATATTATTATGAATACTGCCTAAGGTTAAATTACTCAAAAGCTTTCAACACAACAAATCCTGAGATAATGATTGCAATATTAAAGTATATTGGTTTAGATGACGTATCGGTTAAATTCTTTAGTGAATATTTTCATTTTAGAACTCAAACTGTTAAGATAGGAAAAGAAACTTCAAATATTGGATACAAAGAGCAAGGGGTTCCGCAGGATTCTATTCTAGAGAATGCCTATTTATACTGCTTTAAAAAAATGATAAGGTATGGCACGGTTCATAATTTTGCGGATGACTCACAAATTTGTTACTTTTTTATCTAAGCGAAGTACATAACTTTTAAAAACTAAAAATTAATGAAGATTTACAGAGACTAAGCGTTATGTCAAATAAGCACGCTCTAGTAATAAATGTTAATAAGTCTAAGCTTTTAGTTTTTGGTCCCAAAAAAGCACGTAAGATTGTCATAGGCAATAATTTAATCAATATTCAAATTAACAATACTCGAAAATACCCGAAAAGTTAGTGATAAAACAAAAAGTTTGGGTGTTATTATAGATTATAAACTTTCATTTAAACCTAATACTACAACAATTCAGCGAAAAGCTTATTCAAGTTTAAAGTATATATATCGCAACCGCAATTTTCTGGGAATCTCTTCTTTGTCGCATAAGCACTTTGCAGATGCTTTATATGGCCCTTGCANTTGACAGTAGAGATGTTAAAAGTATTAAAAAAAAAATTGGAATAAAACAAAAAGAACAAATAAGCCAAACTAAGAGATGCAAATTGGATAAATATGCAGGACAAGCGTTTCTTGCATAGTGCAATATTATTTAATAAAATTCTTGCTAATAAAACACCTGCTTATTTATATAATAAAGTAACTGTAAGAAGCGATGTACACAATTTGAATATTAGATTCAAGTGAAGTTTATCACCACCTACAATTAATACTTGTTTCTTCAAACGTTCATTTTCATACAACATTTGCTATGTCTATAATAAAATTCCAATTAAAATAAAAAAATTTTGTACATCGAATTTTAACAAAACTTTAAGGGACAAATTATTTAACAAATCCATTCAGCAATATTTTTTTCTTTCAAAGCGGTAAGAAGGTGGGAGACATTGTCTATCTGTCTCTATCATTATAAATTCTTTAATTTAGTGTTTGTGTTTAGTGTTTATTGGGTTTTGATGGAAGATCAGTGTGAACTGAATCAAAGACCTTATTTTTAATAGAACAATACTTTTTGTTACATTTTTTCTTTTGTATAATTTCTATTAAAAATAAAAAATATTATTATTATGATTATTATTAAACAAGATGATAGATTGTTCAAATAAGTCGATTCGATTTCGTATCAATTTCTACTTATAACGGAATATGTGTGCAGTGAAATATTTTATATGATCTAAATCATGATTGATTATTGATTGCCAAATTGTTCATAAATCAGTTGCATTTAAAATTTTAATTAAATTTTAAACATGGGCGAACTCCGAATTTAACAAATCTCTAATTTTTTGTCGTGATGTCATCAAATTTCTTATTTGAAATAATTTAGTTTCAGTTTTCAAAATAAAAAATATTGTACTTGTACCAACACTGAAAAATATTAATAATATTATTAAATAAATACTAATTTAATGAAAAAAATCCTTCAGAACATATCCAATAGGGAAATCCGCAACTGCTATATACATGATCAAATAAAACCAATCTAAAAAAATGCTGATAAAAACATGATACTGGGTTTCGGTAAATCCATTCACATTTTATCTCTTAAATTATTAAAGAAAAAGCGTAATCAAATCAAAATATAAATTCAATAACGTGTACCCAAACCCTTATTAACATACTTTCTCCTCTTATCGAAACTTCAAAAGCTTCCCTTTTTATATATGCGTTATCTCGAGCGAACCTCTCCGTTCCGGGCGCCCCGCCGTTTCCGGGGAGGCTGTTTGTATTTATTAGCGAAATCCCCAGCGTTCGCGATTTGAAATATGCGGGCTGATAAATATGAAACTTGGACAAGATCTAATTTCGTGAACGTGGCAATCCTCTCGTCATGTAAATAAAGCCGCCGATATTAAATCTGCCCTATAAATGCTGAGGGATCAAAGGGATGTGTCGCAGGGGTAGAAAAAAATCTCTGAAATTAATACCGGTGCTTGATGATATATAGAATGCTGAAATCCCCAAGGGAAATATTATATCGATAATGATTAATAAATGTAAGATTATTATTGTAAAATATCTTCGTCAATAGAATTATTTTGATTTTATAATACTCATAACAAAGCTACTAATACAATACGTAGCAACTTTTATATAATAAATAAAATAAAATTTTAATTCAATGATTGAAACTTTTTCAATTAGTTAAGATCTGCAATGTAAGGATAATAGTTTGAAGAAGAAGCGAACATTAAAGCTACTTTTTAGAACTTATAATGACAATAACAATTCTACTGAACTGGCTGTTGTCAACTTGGCTCAAACCCTTTAGATATCATTTTAAGTGCTCGAAGAAGCAACTGGAAGAGAAGTAGTTTTCTGCAACTGCCCTCGGTACACGTGTTGTAGGAATGTAATTGCGCGTTGTAAACGTTTATAACAAACGTGTCGCAAATGTTCTGACGCCCACCTTCATCTAAATCCACCTAGTTCGGCTAACTCTTCTCCGTACTAGGTTTTTATTATTAAAATTTCTTAACGTTGTTTTGTAATTTCACAGGCGAACAGCTTTAGTAAAAATAACGTGCAGTTTCATTAAATTTATCAATTTCCATTCTGGCGTAGACCTTTATGCAAATTTACATAGTTAATACTTTCGGTGGGAAACTAGAATAAATACATTCGGCTGCAATGAATATCAATTGATGGAAACATAGAAGAATATTTAAATGATGAAAATGAGATTATGGATTCAGGTTAATTTCATTTGAAACTAGTTTCGTGGTTGATATAAATTTATAGTAGCAATTTTATTTCTAATTCAATATCATAATTTTGTTAAACAAAAACTCTTTAAAGTTCCGAATGTAATTAAAAGCTGCTTTATAAATTCTATATAATTTTATACTTATGATTCGAATATGATTTATTAGTAACTAAATATATAAAATTATCATTATATTAAAACTTAAATAAAGTTTTATATTTCATCTTAAAGTGGAAGAATTTAAAGTTTATAAAAGTTAATTTCAACCTCGCTCATGACATTATTTGGGCAAAACCACAAATGAAATAGCATTTTCAAAAATCATCAAACCTCATTTACGCCCAATTGTAAGTAGTATTCAATGCTAAAAACAAAATTGATTTACGGAAATCAAGTGTTATGCGAAATACCACATGACCTTTAGACTAAACCAACCCAAAGTTCATTTGCCAACCATTTTTGAAATTTTAATTAAATTTATCCAAATCTTAATAAATTGAAATTAATACATACTTGTCCTAAAGGGTGGAAACTCAATTACTTAGAAAATAAAAAATAATTGTAACCCTTTTGTTAATGTTATTTGCTTTCGTCCACCAACGCCGCTCACGACATCGTTCCAAGAAGCTGTTTCATTTGTCGAAATAGGAGAGCCTTAATGTAGAAAAGCTTTGACATCAATAATACAAAGCATTAGGTCACACTTTTTACAGCACAAACAATTTATTAAAACAAACATTTAGTAAACGCAAAATTTCGCGAAATGGATCAGTGGAATAGCCTCAAAGATCGTATGGCTCAACGTATAGATTCTTTTTGCGAAAGAATGTTAAGCCACTAGCCTAAGAAATTAAATTAGTGACAATTGACGATTTGAATGACAATATTGGGCGCGCCAACAGACGGCCCCAGCTTCTCCAATAGGTAATCAAAAATTGAATTCAAGATTGTGCTTTGTTTGAAACAGCGCAGCTGCTATATACTAGAGATCATAATTAAACATTAATAATATTAAAACATTATTTTCAATAAAGCCAAAAGCAAGTCCATTAATTGCCCATATTTGATGTGTTTTATTTCATTTTAAAGTTCTAAATTATTATCAACAGTGAAGAAGCAAGGCAATTGATATACTGATATAAATAAAATAAATTTACAAAAGTATTCGATTTATTACATTTGGTGTTTTACCAAAAAACTTACTCTATAAATAGTTGACATAGCTTTTCCAAACTTATTGCAAAAATTGCAGTAGTAAATTTTACTCATCTGCGTTTTTACAAAATGTGCTGGTTCTAAAGTTTTTAACCACAATTATCGATCTTAAAATTGAGTTAGTACGCTCCTCATTAAATATGAATTATTATATTAAATATATCATTAAATAAATTATATCATTAAATAAATCACAAAAACAAAGTAATTTTATTTGATGTCATTGATATTTGCTTAAAACCTTAAAATCTAATACTATAAAAAAAAAACATTTGTGCAAATACTGGCTTTAAGGTTTTTACACATCTGTGATAATTGACCAATATATAGCTATATAAGATGATATAAAAGTTACTACAAATATTTTTAATTAGAATATTATAAATATTAAATAATTACTACGCCATTACTTCATTTTGAAATAAATGTTTCAAAAATATATCGCGGGTGAGAATCAAACCCACAACCTTTGGATTCCATGTCCACTGCTCTACCAATTGAGCTACTAAGGTATCTCAATTTGAATTGGCTTGATGTTCTACAACCACATAAAAGTCAATTTTTTAAATATTCATTACACAATATGCTTACACATATACAGTTGTGTGTATGTAGAGTCTATGCTAGCAAAAAACACACAAAAATTTTCGGCGACGACCGATATTCAATGAATATTGTAAATAATAATTATTTAAAATTTAAATTTTTAAATGGAGTTGAAATTAGAATATTATAATTATTAAATAATTACAATACCAAAGGTAAATTTTTGAAACATTTATTTCAAAATGATGTTTTGGCATATATTGCACTTTACTAATGTCTATTTGACCTATTCTGTTGTATTCAACTAGATATTATACAAAGAGGTATCTTTACTGAAAACTAATGAAACCACGCACCCCAATACCTTTATTCATACACTTCTACCATAATACAACCACAACATTTGTTTAAATTTTACAGGATTCTGAACTCGCATCGCAAATATAAATATGTTTATGTAATTCAGTGTATTAATTTTTTACACTACGCTATTATCGTCCCTCTTATCGCTTATCGTCGCTCCAACAGAAACGTACCCTTCATTAAAATTCATGTACGAAATATGATGGATGTTATGAATATAAAAAAATGTATGTTCTCATTTTTAAATTTTAACAAAAAGTTATATTCTTGTGGTTGTGCTAAATCATAGGTCAAACGAGATAAATCTCTATAAATGAAATAAATTTGACACTAAGTGTCTCAAAAGTGACGTCCGCGTTCTTGCATTCCAATTCAGAAATCCAAAACAAATCTAAAATTTAGTTTAACATTTTTTTATTGTTACTTATGGTAAACGAGTAGTTGAGCAGGAAAGAGAGAATACAAAAAAATAAAAATAAATAAACATTAGTAAGAAAGTAGTGCGTATATTAACGGAACTATATCGTACATACGAGGAATGACAGTTTCAGGTTTGACAACAAAAAAAGATTCAATGGATTTAAATCTGGTGGTATAGGAGACCATAAAATGGACCCAATCCATTCTAATTCACCTGTTAAGTTTTCAATTCATTATTTTACTTTTATAACATACGATGAAAATCATCTATTAATTTTCATTGAAATTGATTAAAAGATACAACGTAGAAGTTGTAATCAAATTACACAATTATCCAATAACCCATGTTAAATAATCATCATTGTTGATATATATAAATATCAACAAATTGTGCAAAGGTTCTTCTTTCCATTACTGTAGATTATGAGTATTTTACCCATCTATATAACAATACATTAGTTTTTTTTTTAAATTTATAATAATATATATATAACTTTTGCATCAGGATGCCGACGATTCAGAAATCTTCTAATACGTTAACCGTCAATGCGCTAACCGTTGCACTGGCATTGTGATTGCATGTTCTTGATATTTTCAGCATGTAAACACATTATCAATTTTATTACTGCAAAATAGTTCCATTTTAAATTCAAAATGATAAGTTATTATAAATATAACTACCGACTGATATATAAGCGACAGTATATAGATGTGTAGTAGATATATACATACGTTCTTATGTTGTATTGTTACAAGGTTAAATGTTTTATTAAAAAATGTTCACTTTCCTGTTTGTTTTGGCATTTGAATTCAATTTCAAGGCCACCACTTTTGAGGCACCCAGTATACAAATATATTTTTTGAGCAACTTAAACATGTATTACCAATGCACATAGTAACTGTAAATATATCTGGAAATCAAATAAGAAAATAAAATTCAATTTAAAATGTAAAGTAATGTTGACATACATTTTATGAATTTGCAGTCGTAAGTACATAATGCTCTTTGTTTTCAACAGATACATTTGGACTACAATTCGCTGCAGTAAAACTAAAATGCTTTGAACTGAATGCACGGGACAATTCTATCAGCTTGTTGCATACGAGCGAAATATTTATGAAGACAATTTTCATTTTGTGAGAACTCATAAATTACGCAGTGCTACCTGAACGAGGAGCCGCCAACTTTATAATCCTAGACGGAATGCGCGCAATAAATCATAAAATTGTTGCAAACCTGCTAGTAGTCCTAAATGATAAATTGTAGTGGTGACTATAAACACTGGTGGAATTGGCCTGTCAGTATGGTGGCACACCTGAGACAGGCACGGGTCAAATGAACTTCGTCATCCGTCCCCAAGAGGCGAACGAGAGACCCTTCACCTTTTACAAGGACTGGACGTGGCACTCGACATCCTCCGAAATAATAACACCGATAAGCGGTTGAAAATTACAATACGCTTTCGAACAACAGTCAGGAAACAGTCAGAATTTTATTGATTGCCAGGATGACGACTTTAGATTGAAAGAAATTACATTTCTGAATAGCACAGACAACTGATTGTCTATTGAGAAGAATAATAAAATACGTAGTCCAGCCAACGCAAATATAATAATTAAAGATTTCAGAAATTTAACTACGTAATAGTGTTTTTGACACTGCAAACTACAGAGCACTAGATTAACTTGCTAATCCCAAGTAACAAAAATGCTCTATTTAATCGGGATGATTTCACCATATAAGCTGTTGGCATTATTAAAACCCTGCAATCGCAAGTCACAAGCTACATAGGAGCAATGATGTAAAATATAAATAAATAGATAAAAATTAGATTTAACTAAAGTACTGAATATGATTACCGTTCAGTCGGTTATTTATTAGACCCATTCAGTTTGTACTTATTGGAATATAGACCAGTAGAAAGGAAACGTATTGTTGCGTAAGATTCGATTGATTATCGCGGAGCAAATAAAATCCCATCCCCATTACATCATCTCCGCAGTGCCGGGGGACCCAGATCCATCCATCTCACTTTCTATTTCTCTTATTTTGCGCCTTCTCTTGTATAGGAATGTAAGGACAATCTGATTTTCCGGCCACCCCATTGCCGAAATGGCTCGGCACGAACCGGTTTAATACTTTACCGGGGACGTGACTCCAATTGACGCGAATTTCTCTCCTTTACAATAAACTCAAAAACCTACACTTGTAGTTGCAACCGTCTGGGTGGAGCGTAATACATCTCCGGGTTTTCGCAGCACAGGAATGGGACATCCTGCCAACCCCCCAAAACGAGTGCTGACGCTACATCATCCATGCACGCACTAAACGTGTGTAACAGTTTTAATAGGCTAAAAACATTCCCGCAATATTCTTTTTGTATTTTTTAATTACCAGTGCAAATTTATCCAATTAGCATATTACATCCTTTGATGTTTATAATAAATTAGTGATGTGACGGCTCTTAAGACCAATACATTTTTTTTCTCCAAACTTGTTAAAACATTATATTTAATAACATGCAAACCTTTTGGAAACTCCTGTTTCCTTCTTCAGTGCTAATAAATGAGCAAAGATAAATTAAACAATTATATAGTTAGGATTTAAAATGTGTTTATCAAATTCATTAAAAACATAAATTAATTGAACAAACAATATAAAAAAATATTACGAATACGTTGTTCGTTTCATGGTACCCAAGCAAATTTCAATAGAATTATAAAAAAAAATTTATAAAAATGTTATATCAATGATTTTTTTGTCAACATATAAAGAATACAAACAATTATAATGATTAAAAAGGGTTATTTACAGTTTTTACTAAATTATTGTATGCTGTGTTCCGATTATACGTGTCGATCTTAAAGTTGACGGTCTTAAGTTATGTAAAATTAATGAGACACATCTCACTTTTTTAAAATTAATTTGTACGTCCAAAATCTTCATATTATTGAAGTTGAATTGATGTCCTAAATCTAAGTTGTGCACTGTTGGGGCAATATTATTCAATTTATTACGGCAATCTAATTTGATCCCTTAACCTTTGTTTTGTTTGACCTGATGTAATTTTTATCACAATCTATACATAGAATAGTGTAAACAATATGTTTTTGTCTAATAGTAATGTTCTAACTTTCACCTGAGTAAAGATATTACCAACTGTATTTTTTGTATTAAATGTTATGTTTGAATAGTTTTCTTAATCTTTGTGATAGCCCTTGTATAAATGAAAAAGAATACCATTTTTTTTCCATATTAATCAATACAAATTCGATTTTTTATTATTCAGAATTTTATTAATTTTAATAACAATTTTTTTAAATTCATAATTACCATCCATTGTTACAAAAAGTTAACATAATTAATTTAAATATTAACAGAATAATAAAACTTTATAGTAATAACAATATGGCATCGAACCTTATCATTTTCGGTATTTCAATTCAATATTTTTTATCGGCTCATTGTGCTATCTTCATTGCTTATAGGTTGGTGCATCTGAAATGTAGCAAGCACAGATTCTAATGACTGATATAGTGCTGACTGCGGAAAATCCACTCACTCAAGCCAATTTAGACTAATATCTACATTGTCTCATTTAATGCCGTCATCAAAGTCAAACGTCTAGTTTCGACGTTTAATAAATTTAATCATTTCATATAGAATTAAAATAATTGGTAAACTCCGACATCCTGTAATGACTAATTATTTAATAGTGCCTCAATTTATTTAAATCGACGTGTTCAATAAATAAAATAATTTCTATGTTTGCATTTTGATGCCTTAATTCAATTCAATATACTGAACATCTTACATTATTAAAAATTAAAAGTCAAGCCAAACATTTCGATTATAGTTAAGCTGTAACCTACTGTTACATATGAATATTTGGTAACACTGGAACCAAGACGTAACTAAAACTGAGACAATAATTTAAAGTAACATCTAATTTAACTTCAATACATCACAAATGTATAAATGCACCACGAAGATGTATAATAATAAATTACAAATAAACATTTTTATTACAATTTTTTATAAAAATTTTACTAATAACGCAAATCGAACCCGGAACCCCTAGTATCATAAAAGGTCTCAACAGCTACGTTACCAAGGTCAGCTCATACGATATTAAATGTGTATCAAAATAAATAAATTATCCGATTTCTTTACATTGATATGGAGTTATGTATTTGATATTGACAAAATTAACTAATTTGTCAATTTCGAGTTGTTTATATTGAATGTTGCCCTATCTCAGTTCCACTCACTGACTGACGCAAAAGTGAGAGAAGATATGACCATAATGACGTATTCGCGTGCTGCTAAATTTGACCTTGCAAAAAAATCACCCCCCCCCCAATAAGGTTTACTTCAATAACCAATCAAATTCTATTTAATAAGAAAACTTTAAACAACATAATGGAGCTTGAATAGTAGTCAGTATATCATATTCTACTCGCAAAAAGAATCATCTCAACGGCTAGCATTCAATTCCATATTAATATAATAAAACAAATATTTATTTAGAGATGAATTAAAAAAAATATTTAGTAATTTTACTGCCCGACACAAATAAGTAGCATGTAAGATAATACTCGCAAGAAAAATTTTGAAAAACGCTAGTCTAAACATACTAATCGCGTTGAGGAACATCTTATCAAACTTCAGTCAAGGGCAATCAATAGAAATAAAATAAGCGTTTTATATAATAAGGTCTTTTCATTTATTTATTGTATAGGTCATTCGCAGAAAAAGTTAAGTTGATTTCTTATATTGTAGTGAGCTTCTATTTTATACTGTCTATCCCTCGTAAAATCTAATAAGTTAGAGAGCAATAGTTATGCCTTCAAGCGGCAGATTGCATAATAAATACAGTTTGTGTCACTTGGCCGCTATGGCGCACCGGTTTAAGTTACGTCAGTAGAAAAATTCTGAATAATATTCAATAGAAGACAATCAGTAAAATGTCTGACTTGCGCTAGCATTACTTGAAAATGCTGTTACTAAAAGAACATTTGAACCTCTCGTCGGTGATTACTCTCAAAACGAAGACAGAAACAGAACGACGTTAAATAATCCACTAAAGAAGAAGAAGAACAAGAAGAAAACATTAAACATATAAGTCACTGTCAAAAGCAAATATGTTATTACCTGAAACATAACCTTTAATATATTTACAAATGACAAAGGCGCCTCTTGTTAACATTTTTGGTAATTAAAATTACAAGTTTTAATTACAAGGAATTTTCTCTGTAAATCTATTAAGAGCTCAATTGACAGACACTGAAAACGCGGGCTTTGTTCCATCTTCTCAGCATCTCCAAAGCGCAGTCTATTATTTTTTTAAAATTTCATCTATAAATAAGCTTGTCAAATGTGACAGTAAAAGGTCTACCTATTTATTGTTATTTTCATCAAAGCTAGTAGACGGAGAGCTGGCGGCCACGGATATACTATAATAATACCTCCGGCTTAAAATTGGAGTGTCACCTGTGCAAAGGTCATACATTAAGTCTACAAATAGTCAGACGGATAGGCTACCGCAAAAGTGGTGCAGATGCGTGCAGACTTTTAATTTTTTGGCATTTGAAATGACAGCTAAAAGTGATGTTTACCAAATAAAGCTTATACGAGTTTCTGTCAAGTATAGGAATTTATAAATCTTTTATTACTCTGATATAAAATATGAAATTATTTGCTTATTTAGAAGTCAGAAACTGAAGAAGACTGGTTCAATTGCAAGCTTCGCAAGCTATAGTCCAAGTCGTTCAAAAATAGGCGGCCGTGCAGGTCTTATAATATTACCTTATACTGGAATTTTGTGAAGTAGTTCGGGGAGCACCAAGAAGCTTGCTCAATACTCTTTTACTTTAACCTTCCGTGACTACCGTTCAATCATGACTGTCTGCGGATTCAGACTTTAGAATGCACACTTTTACGAGTATGCACTTATAGCTCTCAAATAATGTTCTTGATCACTAACTCGAGTAAACATAGAAGGGCAAATTACTGAAATTTCGGACTTTGTAAATAATTAAAAATTAAAATCCGTCCGCAGTGTGAGTCGCGTGGACAGTCAGAAGGTTAATAACAGAAGGAAGAATTATGTAAAGGAATTGTTCAATACGCACTCATAAAATATAAGATTATATCTGAATAAAATAAAAATATTAATTCCGTTTTCTGATACTAATACTACGATGTGTATTTTATGTGACGCATTTTGATTTCTAAAAAAAAGTATAACTATATATAAAACCGAATATGCAGATGCATGTAATAATATAGCGGTTTAGGCGCCCTAAGACGTATTGAAGCCAGATATATCAGCATATGTGCGCATATCAATTTTTTAAAACTGAGAACATTTTCATTGTTTTTGTTTCTTTTTAATGGAAAAGCAAAATTTTGACAATTTTGGGTGTATGTAAAGTTGTAGAATCAATTTAATTTTGTTAATAAAGCATAAGAAAATAGGCTACCAAAATTTTAAATATATTTCGGGTATTTAGTGAATAGAATATATTTCATTGAGTGTTACTTTATAGCATATTTATTGCTTTGAAATAGTTATTTGTGGTCTTCTTATAGTTTAGGCCGAAACCGAAACTTATGTAGTTAATATTTAATTAAATTGACATTGACAAAAAGACTAGAGGGACTAGTGTTTTCTTAGCTTTGTAACAATTGTAACCGACTATTCGACAAGATTAAATAACGATAGAGAACTTCAATTTATTAGGAATCACTTCATTTTTAGAATCTAATGTAAGTACAACATTATTTAGAAAGTAATCGGTAAAACTAAAACTTGCATTAATATAGTATTTATTTGTCTATTAAAACACAATCTAATAAATAAGATAAAAAGTTGCTAAACTTTCTTTTTACTTTTTACTTTTACCAAAAATGAATATCAAATAACAGAATAAAATTAAAAAAATTACCTTTAAAACATTATTATTATCAATTGTCAAGTTTTAAAAATAATGAACTCAAATAGTCTTTTTAAGAAATATTTTTTAAGTAACTATTGTTTACTTCAGGCCGAGCCGAAGTTTCGATCTATTTTTGACCGAAATCGAAACTGTGATAAAACTAGCAAAAAGGGCGAAACTGCCCGTAACCGAAACTAGTTATTTGCTTATTTAAAAGTGAGAAGCAGAAGCTGATAACCTTCTATACGCCAGTAAAAGCACTTTAGATTTGGTCCACATAATCCGACTATATTACCTATTAACTAATAATCTTTTCATTTCATTTGTGATTCTTACATATTATGATGATTGTCATATGACAACAGCTTATACGCGCAATTAAAATGAATTGAAATCGCAAAGAATAACCCGAATGCTGTAAAAATGCCGTCCGATAAAACAAAATACATTTTGATTAGTCGTCATCAAAGTCTTAATGATGAGAGTTTTAAGTTTTAAGTACAATTGAAAATATTAATCTATTATCATAAGCAGCAGAAAACCGAGAAAATACGTACAGATGTTCCAAAAGTTCATGGCATTGCAGAATAATTTTGCAGCAGATTTTTCATCTGACATTTATAATATGTGCTTAGAATGGTTTAAGATAATATATTAAAACGTCAGACGAAGGGTAAAAAAAATGAAAATTTTGAAAGACCTAAAGTTGGGAGCATTGCATAGAGACTAATAGGCGATATTTTTGTCTGACGATTATAACAAGTGCTTAGAATGGTCTCAGAAATAATATGTTAAAACGACAGCCGGAAATATAAAAATTAAACAAGAAATTACAAGTTCGAAGATGTCTGACATCCCTTTAGCAGTGACCTAGCATCCTGACAATTTATATAATACGAATATAATGTTCACACAGGTAACACGCACATTTTCGGTAGAAAGTACAAATATTCTTGAGCCAATTCTTTTTTCATTTTTGATTTGTCTGGCGTGTTTTTGCAAGGGTTTAAAGTAAATTTATTGTAATTGGCCCAGCATGTTGGTGCCTCCAACCACTTCACGCCTACGCGGCCGCTAACTCTAAAGGCCGTTTTACAGTTTGTTGAATTCTCCATGGAATTGCCCAAGCAACTCCATAGAGAATTAGTACGCTGTTTTTTTTTTAAATTCCGATAGTTCACAAAAAAACGTTATTTTCAGCATCTCAAATGCCAAAAAATTAGACGTTTGAGAGCGTCTGAAACCCCTTTTACGGTGGCCTAACCTTCTGACAATTTTTATACCTAATGTATAACCTTTCCAAAAGTGACACGCCAATTTTTAGCCCGCAAGCTCTTAGTTTATAGAAGTAAACCATATTTAGCCCAAATTTAGCCAAAATTAAAAAAATTCAACAAACATTAATGGGTTATTTAACGTAATATCTAGATAATATTCAAAACATACAACTTTTCTTCCTAACCATCTTTCGGTTAGGAAGAAGAATTGAGTGCTATTTTTTCTTAAAATGAAAAAGTTGACTCACTTTTAATACAATAAAAATGTGTTATACTTACATTTATTTTTCATTTACTTTGGAAACTCATTTATAAATTGGATAAAATTTCAGTTAGATTTATAAGTTGCTCAAACTACAGATTGCATAGATTCGTGGAATTCTTTAGTCTATGTAAATTACTAATGATCGAGTGAAATTGTAGAATATTTTTTAGAACAAATTTAGAAGATTGGTCTTTGTTTAGTATATAATGAAGATCAAAATGTACTATAACGTAAAATATAAATAAATATTGATGTTTATTTATGATAAAATGCAAAGTATATATATATATAGGGTGATCTATAATAAATGTTGAAACATTGCCCCTATTTAAGACGTGATTTTAAGATCAAAATAGGTCATATATACAGGGTGTTTTTAAAAATCGGCCCAATTTCCTACTTTTTAAGCGGCTTTGTCGGATGAAGAAAAGAAAAAAATGATAATCTTGCTTCCGATTTATTCGGATGTAACGACAACTAAGGTGGTTACATATTTTACATGTATTATAAACCACCTTATATAACCGGTCTACCTACTTTGTTCTTTGAATGTAAACTTAAACAGTAAATAATTGTGTAAAAATTTATCAAATTGTACCGTAGATGAACATTGAAACACTTAAACATCGCATTAGCGTCGGACCATTTTTAAAATAAATGCGGCAGAACAAATTAATATGTTATTTCATAGACAAGATAGTAATAATGCCCGCATAGCAACAATGATTTAAATCTAATGAATGATTTCTTTCCAAATAATATGTGCAAGTTAAGTTAATATATACAGTTTCGTCATAAAATTAAAAAAGCATGCATTGTATTAAAAAGTAATACCTATTCTTTAAAATAAACTAAGAAAACAATATTGTACACGGTTAATATTGAAAATATTAGTTTAGACATTGTTTAGTACCAGAGGAAAGCATAATTAATAAACTCGACAAAATCAATAACCATTCAATTAGTACTTTAATCCGCAACCAGATCTGTCTTTTAATTTTTGTTCTGTGGGTACCTGGTTGCCGCCTTGACTATGGCACGGCCATAGACCGACCGGTTTGTGCATGTCCTCTGGCTTACACGCGGAATCGATACAGATTTCCCGGTCATGAGTTCCAACCTGTTGCAGGAAAAAAATATAATCAGAAAATGTTTCCATAGCATACCTGATTTCCGCCCTGTCTGTGACATGGGTACAGACTGGCGGGCTTATGCATGTCTGTCTTCCTCGCTGCCGAATCCAGGCATGTTTTACCACCATAGCCCATGTTTCTTACCTATCAAAATATATATAAATGTTAAAAACTGAAATGATTTGTTTAACAAGATGAACAACTACCTAGACAAAAAACACACACAAACATTTTGGGAGTATAAGTATATTTTTGAAAATGTACATTACATTTTATATTGTAGCTATGTGCTTCAAATATTTCAAAATCAATTTGTTGGTTAATCATTACTCGCGAAGGAAAAGTTCTGCAAAATATTTTTTTGATTTATTTTCAATCTACTGCTCACTTATTAATATGTTACTCACTTGCAAACGCCATTTATTGAAACTATGGAAACCACATAAATTTGTGTATACAGGTTATTACTTGTTATTTCGTTTCGACGGACAATGTTACATCGATTTAATACCTTCGCAACCACTAAACTTGTTCGCAATTGTAAACATGTAAACACGAAAATAGTATCGAATTATAATAATAAAAAATTACAGATTGCAACAGTTTTATTTGAAAACCCATTCACCTGGATATTATGGGTTATGTAGTGGATAATACTGTAAAATACTATCATATGTTACTTGGAAACGTGGTTTATTAAAACTGTACATGGTATCCGCGTAAGTCAGTGATTACACCTTACTTGGTTTTATTTAGTTGCGATGGTGTTAACTTAATTTAAAACCACCTTAGTATCATTTTACAATCACATGTAAACCACATAAATATATCAACAATATTAATAATAGAAAATTACAAAATGCAATTTTAACAAATGCTGTACAAATGAAATATATTATACGTTACGCAATTTAACAGATT
>JARJEC010134775.1:0-10714 GCA_030264575.1 Tachinus sp. AB-2021 | reverse complement strand
ATAAAAACAGACAAACGTTTAATATAGTGTTTCTGATCTTAAAAATTTGCAAAAGTTATTTAAAAGAAGGTAATACGAGCGAAACAGCTATTGCGTTGTCAACTCATTACAGAATTTGATAATACTTTACTTGGGCTGGTATTAGATTACCTATAAAATCTATTGGATAAGTTTTTTAACATAATGTGCAGTGGTAGTTAGGCACAATCCTAAGCTATGTAATATGTAAAGAAGTACGAATTGGTGTAACGGGCGATTTAAATATTTGGATAACTGCCTAATGGGCTATATCAAAAGTGTTTAAGAAAAAAGTATGATGATAATAAGATAATCAAAAATGACAAGAGATTGGTTACTTTTTGTGTTAAAAAGGTATATAGGAACACGTGGTTAAAAACTTATTCATATGTATAATTAATACAAAGGCGAATCCAAGTCTGTGATTGACTTAGTGCTATATGATCAAAGATTGAGAATTTTAATTAGGGTACTAAAGCGGCAGTCGGAGCCTAATGTGAAACGGTTTGTTGTCTTGTCATTTTAATAGTAGACCTGGGTCGTAAATTTATTAGGGAAAAACAAAATAAAACTAAACAGTTAAGTGTAAAGTTAGAAGTGTTTGAAAGAACACAGAAAATTAATTAGTAGTCCAAGAAAAACAATTAAATGAGGAGAAGACGAATGAAAGCATTGAAAATGTGTGAAATAGATTAAAAGTAGCAATTGTGCAAAAGATGCGTGTGGAATGACAATTGTTGAAAATATAAAGAGATATGCATGGTGAACAAGCAAAAGTCAATTTTGAAATCTAAAATTGAAAACTAATCTTGGGAAAAACTCCGGGACTCTTGAAATTACCACAAGAAGTGTTGCCAATGTTTCTTTATGTGTATAAAGTTTTGCCCATGTCCACAATACCCGTTATAAATATTTAACGTAGAACTTAATTTGAAAATCAATTTCGAAGTCTAAAATTAAAAACTGATCTTGTGAAAAACTCCGGGACGTTAAAAATGGCCACCAGAAGGGTTGACATTGTTCTTTTATAAGTCTAAAGTTTTGCTTATGTCCACAATACCCGTTATAAATATTTAACGTAGAACTTAATTTCAAAGTCAATTTTTAAAGTCTAAACTTGAAAATTGATTTTTGGCAAAACTTTGGGACGCTTACAATGGCTATCAAAAAGGTAAAGTTTACAATACCCGTTATAAATCTTTAATGTAGAACCTGATTTCAAAGTCAATTTCGAATGCTAAAATTGAAAATTGATCTTGGGCAAAACTCCGAGACGTTTAAAATGGCTACCAGAAGGGTTGGCAATGTCTTTTTTAAGTCTTAAGTTTTGCCCAAGTTTACAAAATCCGTCGTTGTATATTTAACGTACAACTTTATTTCAAAGTCATTTTAGAAGCTTCAAATTGAAAATTGATCTTGATTTGGGAATGAAGCATATATTTTGCTTGGGCAAAACTTTGCAAAACTAGAAGTATTTAGAAGTGCCAATCTAGTTGAAATTACTCTTTTTTAATTCTGTTTTGCTTAAAATCGTGGTTTCCATTTTGTAACTCTCGTATGCGTGGGCACAACTTTTTTTGGTTCGGCAAAACTGGGCATAACTAGGGCAAAATTATGGCACCTGTTAGTTTCTCGAACTTGTTCATGGGGGTGCTAACCCTTAGAAATTCGACTATTAAATTATGGGTCAACTGGACTTTGACAAAACAAAATGATTATTGGTCAAAACTGGGCATAACTTAGGCAAAATTATGCAATAGTTTTTGTTTCGAAATTCCAACATGGGGGTGTCAACTTCAAGCGGGTCCAATTTTTAAGCCCAAATTTATCGACACACGAAACTTTCTCAATGTCACTTATCGATTTTATATCTTGTTTTTTTCGCATCAAGTGGATATGAACTTAAACTTTGTCGCAAAAGAGAAAAAAAAATAGAATCGATTAGTGGAATTGAGACGGAGCAACATCAATATAAACACATCGAATTTGACAATCTAATTAATTATATTTGTAAATGTCAGATACATATCACGCCCATATCAATGTAAAGAAATCGGTATAATTAATTTACTTTGATACACATTTAATAATTTATAAGCTGACCTTGGGGGTCCTTGTAACGATTGAGAGACCGTCTACAATGCTAGATCTTTATATATAAGTAAAACGTACACCAAGTGTTTTTTATTAACCTGAATTGATAAGTGTTTTACTAAAATAAGATCATATCAACTATATTAAAATATGAATTCAAATCACATGTGTAAAAAAGTGTATATTGGGTTGCATACACTGATGATAATTTTGCGGTTNTTCATTTAAGATTAAGAGAAAAATACGAAAATCAATACAAAGTTGTTATGATTTTGTGTAATAAAAATAAAGTAAAGAAGATATTGAATAACATTTTACTTACTTATTTTGGATAGAAAAGCATCACATATAAACATTTGACATTGTGGTCAGACTACTCTATGCATAAAGCGACTATAGTCATAAAAACGATTTTAAATTTTTTATGTGAATATAATAATGGTCAAACTGATAGACATTCCTTAAGATTAAAAAACACTTTTAAGAAGTGGTTTATTCCTAAACTGTTCGTATTCACAATTATAATTTTAATACAAATTAAAACTCGTAAGTATAATTCACGTATATCATTCGTTCACGGGATTTCGGTAGATTGGCCAAGCGTTCGGCTCTATTCGGCCGAGGGAGGGGACCGATGGATACATTCCACTCGCGTGTCGCTACGTATTTAAATGTAGCAAATATATCGTAATAAATTGATAGGATTATTGTTCAAGTTATTTAAAATATCATGATTCTCTAAACTAAAATTAAAAACGTAATATTTTGTAATTTAAAAAATACTTTAAATTAAAAATCTTCAACGCCACAAGCAACACCACCAAATAAAATGTTTTAAAATAAAATAATTCTCTAAAAAATTGAACCTTTGATATTTGTCTTAACTCGTTCAGATTATTGGAAATTTTATTTTGATGTTCATATAATTTGGATTTAGGAAAAATTCGTTAGCCGCTATTTGATATAATTCTTTGGGGGAGTATGTTGTGTAAATAGTCCATTACTATTTTAGAGTTATGAACAGGATAGCCATCTTGTTGGAACCAAATATTATCAAAATTGTCGGTTAGACTCCTTAGTGCAGGCATCAGCCGTCAAAAATCAACCTGGACACCATCGACTCCCAGGAAGCCACCAAGCGACCAGCGCACCCGCCGTTGGACGTGACCCCTGAAATGTCGAGCTGGGTCCCCACTCGACTCCCCAATATCCACCCCGCTTCCATCCGACGAGTCCAACAACGAAGAGGACTCCGACGATGCCGCTTCCATCACTTCGACGGTGAAATCTATGGACTACAAAACCATCGGTGGAAGGACGCCGTCCAAGTAAAAAGAGGAAGGAAACGGGTGAGTTCCCACCTCTTCTAACAAATAGGCCCGGCCAAGTAAACAAAGTCCCTTCCTCAAAGGGCACCCACACCACCTTCAACCGGCCATAAGCCAACGCGTCGCGACCTCCCTCCCCCAGGGTGCCCCGCAGCCGCTTCAGGGCGCCCCTTACCCCCCAGGGTACCTACCCCCGATTGTCCTCCGAGATAAGAAGGACTACCCGGCCCTTTCTTCCGCCTTCAGCAAGGCGAACATTAATATTGTAAAAGCCACCAACACCGCTGATGGCATTCAACTTCACCCGGACACTTTGTCCGACTTCTTCCGCGCTAGAGAATATTACGTAAACCGCAATATGCACTTCTACATTCCAGACTGCTGAGGAAAAATCCCTCAAGGTCATCATCCGGAATTTTCCGGATTGCTTCACTGCCGAGGAGGCAAAATCTGAATTAACAAATCTGGGCTTTGACCCCATCTCGAGCTCAATTCCCCATCTTGTATGTGCAACCGCGGATTGCAAACGCACCGCGAACACAGAGGCACCACCAAGACTTCATTAGACCCCAATTAACTTATACATGCTCCGCTTGGGGGAACGTGGCACGAAGCCACTTGGACAGGCTCTACGCCTTCAAAAACAAAACCCTACGGTGGATTTTCCAAGTCCCATGGGGCATCCCAAACGCCCAAATCCGTGACGAAACAGGCGTCTCGTCTCTTAAAGACACGGCCTGGCGACAAAATTCTTTGAAAGAATCGCTGACCACAAAAACCCCGTGCGTAATACCTCGTACATTCAGACGACTAGTAAACATGCTCCTAGTCGATCGATAGCGTGGCCTCCTTTTCTGCCACACCTAAAATCACGCCTATAAGGTTGGCGCACGGCGCAGCTCCATCATTCTAAAGTCACTTCTATTCCCACAGTCAGGGAGGCATGCGTGTTGCGAACTCCGCGGAGGTCATTTAGTCGGTATGTCCCGAAATGGAAGAATCGGACACTACCGCACTAAAGAGGTGCGTATCAAAAGTTTTTCCTGCTCAAATAAAAAAAAGTATGGTATTGCAGATTGTTTGTTCTGTATAAGTAGAGGTAAACAGTCAGATTCAGATTAGTTGTATCGGAATGCAGAATCTTCAGGTCCAAATTTTTTGCACTAAACAACAACGCGATGCAACGGCAAATTATATGCGACCGCTACTGTCGGTAATACAGAGATCAAAACACCTTTGTCATTATACTTTATATTATACTTTATGAATGTCGATGCATATTTTGTTATTAATTAAAAATGGATAGTGAATTTGATTGAATTTCTAATAAGTTTGCTGAAATTTTTGGGTTAAAATTGTTTAACAATCGTTACTATATTTTTTAGCATTTTATAAACATTGAATAGTTATGTGTGGATTTGATTTTATTATACAATAATTCATTGTACGAAATAAAAACGTAATAAATATTCACATAATTATACGTTATAAAGGCATTATATTATGTTTCTAACCACTCGTAATAATAAAGCTATACACATATGGAATACTTATTATGCAATATATTGTCCATTAAACTGTAATGAAGCGTTAGAAAAGCGAGAAACCATGAGCAGACATTACCAGACGATAATTTATATACAATCACAGGAAACAATTATTGTATACAAAGAAAAATAGTTGGTAATGTTGGCATAAATAGTGAGTAAAAGTTCTGCAAAGTGATATTTGTGCCCATATGGAATGGTAAAATATGTTTGGTGATTAACTTAGCTGCATTTTTCTTGTTTTCACAAATATGCAGACATCCTGGAATGAAATTATCGTTGCATATAATTCACTTCCTTGAAAGTATTTAAGATGCATTGTAATGTGAGATATCATTTACAATTTTATTTAATGTCTGATCCATTAAAATAATAATTAATAACATGTAATAAACTGATTCTTTCTAAAAAAAATGCTGTTATTATTGCAAGATAAACACATAAATATTTGTTCAAAAATTTATGTGTATCAGATGAACGATCCTATAATTTTATGACTACATTATATAAGATTTTATTTTTCATCGCACAATCGGCGTTTATCCTGATTTTTTTGTAATAATAAAACAACCATTAGATTTCTATCCAAGTACAGTAAAAAAGCACGACGATGTGTGTAATTTTATATGGCCGCCGAACAACAGAAAAAAATGATCGAAATTTGGACGAATTATCCTCTCTATTTGAAAACGTGCCGACCTTTTTTGTAATTATAGCGCTCTGACAGAGATGGTTTCTTTGTATTTCATAGGAAAAAAGCACTGTTATGCGGTATGAAGATATATAGATTGGATTAGGATGTGCTTTTGATGATGGTTCGGCCATGTATAATTTGATTTTCCATTCGATCTGTAGAAATGAGATCGTTAGATACAGTTTTTTAATATTCCGTATGCCGTACACGAAACTAAGAAATTACAAGTTATTAAAAATTACACCTATACGATGTTAATTATGCCATGATTTCATGCATCATGTTTTATGATACGTTTATTATGATCATAATAAGCCAATCTTATGATCTTCTATAGAATTTTGATATATAAAATGTATTATTTTTTTACGGTAAAATAAGGTAATTTCAAGTCAGGTATAATTATACTAGCACATTTTGAAAAGAAAGATGTATGGATTGTAATCTTACTTTTATATTATCTATAATTATCAGAATGTTATATAACGATCGGTGCAATTGATACGATTTAATTGTAATACACAAGGAATGGAAATTATATAATTGAAATAAAATATACTCCAAGTTTAACTTTAATTTGTTTTTATCAATTTTATTGTTTTAATAATTCTATTTGTCCTTTTTTAATCTTTTATCAAGTATTTCTGCTCATTTATCTTTTTCAAAATTGTCCTAAAATTATTAATTTTTATATAAAAGTATTTGAGAAAAATTTACAATAAGTTTGTTATAAAAATATAAAAAAATCCATTTGAATGTTTTTTTTTGTTTTTTGGTTTAGTTTTTTTATATGTTGTTATTTCTGTTTATTTTTGTTTTTATTTTATTTATTTTTTTAAATTCAAATTATTGTGTCAATATATATTTTTGTAAATAGTAGGTTGAATATTTTGTAAAAATCAAATTTTTTATACTAATTTTGTTCAATTTGCTGTTTTGTTTATTAATGTTTAGTTTTACAATTATTTTATTATTCTCGTATTTACATTTTGTGCATTTTTGTTTATTTTTAGTTAAATTTGTTTTGTTGTGTTTATTTTGTTGTGTTTATTTTTCTTGCTTTCTTTCTTTATTTTAATTTAATTATTCAATATTTTTGTATATTTTTGATTTATATCTAGTTTATTTTGTTTAGTCTTTGTTTAATTTTTGTTAATTCAGTTTATCCCTTGTTATAATATAGAGTTTATTAAACAGAAGCTGTGTGTATTAGAGGGATTATTGAAATTAATTGTATCGTTTATTTCGCAGAGGAAAATGTTTGTACAACATATAGGTGATAGGAAATGTAATGAATACAATTTAACATATGGTGTACCTCAGGAATCAGTTCTGGGGCCACTAATATTTTTAATCTACATGAACGACCTTAGACAGCACATTAAAATCGGATATATTATCAATTTTGCTGATGATATATATATTATTGTTATTGCAGAATCGAAAGAGTTATTAAAATTACTGGCAACATCTGTAATTGAGGATATAAAAATTTGGTGCAATAAAAATAATTTAATATTAAATAATGGAAAAACAACTATTATTCAATATCATAAAAATACGTGTCCAACATCAAATATTCAATTTGTAACAGATTCTACAAAATTCTTAGGATGTTATTTAGATTCCAAAATCAAATGGAATTATTTAATTGCTCATGTTAATAAAAAATTAAATAGTGCTTCCTATGCCATCCTAAAACTAAAAAAATAACACCAGAAAACCGTACCCAATGAAGGGTTACTATGCTTTGGCGTATTCTCCTCATATGACTTACAATGTAATAATATGACTGGAATCAACGGAAACCTGCAGATCAATATTTCGTTTTAATACTATATTGACATTTTCTTGTATATATTTATAAATGTGCTGTATACTTGTATAATAATATTATATATAAATTAATAATAATATTTGAAAAAAACGGATTAAAACACAAAAATGATACGCTGCCAACAACTGAGAATTCCACGCCTTCTCTATCCTTGTATTACTATATATAATAAATTACCCACTATAATTAAACTTAAAAGTTTATTTGTCAAAAAAATGTTTTTATTCTCTAAAAGAATATTTTAATTCGTAAATTGTGTAATAATATTGTATATGTATTTTCTATGACTTGACATATATTGCCTATGCAATCATTTTAATGTTGAATAAAGATTATTAATATATAATGCTTTTGTTTTGTTATTCGCTACTAGTTTATTTTAACTTTAGTTTATTTATTTTTGCTGGTTTATTAAATCGTTTACATTTTTGTATATTTTGTTTGTTTTTACTTTAATTTGTTATTTTTTATCAACGTTTGTGTATTTTTCATTTTATTAGGTTTGTCGATTATTTTTCTATTTATTTATTTTATTTTTTAATGTGTTAAATATGTACGTTGTTTTTGCTTTTTTGACTATTTTTTAATTTTTATATTTTATTTTATTTTTGTTTTACTATTTTTCAAAAAATTATCGATGTTTTTAGTTTAAGTTTAGTTTATTTTGTTATTTTCGTTTATTTAACTATTGAAAATATTAAAATCTTTTAAATAATATATTTTTGTTTTATTTATCATATTTATTAAAAAAACTTGTAAACAAGAAATGTACAATAATAAAAAAATATTGCAAATTATGTAAAGAAAGTTAGATTATTACAAATTGATAAAAACTATTTTTAAGATGCCAAAAAATGTACTAAAAATGTTGTGAAAATGTAAAAAATTAGAAAAAAATGTTGTGCACTTAATATTGCCACCCATTTTTAAATTCAAATACAATAGTTACTGCTGACTCATATTACAAACTCGATACAACATTTCTCAAATTATTTTTTTTATTTATCAACACTTCCGAAAATGTTTTTAAAACATTTAAAAAAATTTTGAATTTATTTAAATATTGAGTAAAGCCGATTTAAATGAATCAAATTCAAAGTTAATACAACAACAATCAAATCGCATTGTTGTCGCTTGTTGTGATACTCGTTACCTTTAGATATATTTAGTGTTTCTTCCTATAAAAAGAGGCATATAACCACTCACTATGACACTACGTTATTTTTTAAATATGTTTTATGATTTTAAGTATACAACATTTCCTTACTAACATCTTTGCATCGTTTCTTGATACCTTTTAAAAACTTTTTTGCTTTATTTGATATTTCTCAATATATTGGTGTACAACTCTTAATTTTTCTCAAATATTATTCAATATTTTCCAAACATCAGCTTAATTTAACGATTTTTTAAGTTTTTATGGACAATTATTGAATTTTTCTTGCATTCTAATTTTTACAACACATATATTTGTGATTGAATTATTTTGATTAATTTGCTGTTTGTTTTCTTTAGTTGGTTTATTTTTGTTTACGATTTTTATTTAATTTTTTATTGTCCGAAAAGGGGGTAAAATGTAAAAATTTGAGGGAAATAAGTAGGGATACAAGCAGTGAGCGAATGGGAATGAGTTGCATTGGGGACGCCTGCATTCTCTGTATGTTGACATTTAATCTTCCACTAGTTGGAGCTCCGGCGACTTTATTACAACACAAAGGGAGCCTCGGTCGGGGAGAGTTGGTAGTTTTAAGAAAGTGCGGGAGTGAGTCATTATATGATCATATTTGATTTTTTTTCTAGTTGTTGGAGGAAATTAGTACATAATATAGTATACAAATATGCAGTATATTTGTCGCTACTTCAATGTTTTTATAAGGATTTATGAAGCGCCACAATCTTGATTATGCCGCTGTGTATCCAAAAAAACGTTGTCTGTTGTCCCAACTTCTCCGCGTGTGCAAAGTGGATTGTCGATTATATTAATACGGTACAGGTGTCATGGGCTTTTTAAATGGCTTGATCTTAGTCGACTTACAGATTAATTTTCCATTTACTGTGTAAGGTTTATTTCTTTTTTGATAATGCTGAAATATTTCAATGGTTTAGTCTGGCTTGTCAAAGAGACATAATTCCGCCATTGTTCTAAACGCTCTTTCAGGTAGCTGGAGTAGAAATCAGTGTAATTAACACTGATATTATTACAGTGTTTCCCATGGCCAGCCCCCGCAATTGTGTCAGCTTGTTCGTTGCCTCGTATCTCTGTATGACTATGCAGCTAGCAAAAGTACATACATAAGCTTTTATCCCGTAAATTAGAAATGAGGTTTTTAATATGGGGGGGGTCCAGATGTTTTCCTTAATGCCATAAGCATAGAATTCTATGGAACCAAGGATACTCCGGGAATCAGAAAATATTACCAATTTTGTCCAGTCATATGTGGAAATCAGAGATAGTGCTCTAAAAATAGCATACAGTTTGGTTGAGTATATAAAGGTATTGGGTGGAAGTTTACCGGATTCCTCACTATTAAAGAGGGGAACGAACACGCTATACATGGAGGAGGCATGGTCACTTGTAACTGTGCCATCAGTAAATATTTTGTTGTACTCCCACCAACGGCAAATGACAAAGTCATCAAAAACTATGTTTATGGTCGATTCTACTAGCGCATCGTAGACAAATAATTGATAATTAACTTTTAGAGATAAAGATTCAAAGGGGGAGGGGAACAATTTGGAAAAAGCTCTTTTATAGATAACTTTAGAGGACACGAATAGGCGATTTGCAAAGGCGTCGCTCGCTTGTGTAAGTGAATTTAGGGTTATACTCTTTCCATATCAAACAATTTTGCTATCTAATGGCATAAAGCCGTTTTGACCTGAAACACGTTCATGGAGATAAAGTTCAAGGCTTTCAAGCAGATTCTTATTGCATTGTTCTGAATTTTTCTACGAATGGAGGATTGACTACAAAATGGAAGCAAATGTGTAGCAAAATCAAGTCTAGTCGTACAAACGCATTATAGAAAATAAGTACTGTCTCTGAATCACTACCCCAATTTGTTCCTGGCACACATCTCATTACGTTGATGTCTTGAGCACAACATTTTTGTAGAGCGTTGCTGTGCTGGTTCTAAGATAATTAATTTATCGTCAAATTTTACGCCCAGAAATGTATAGTAGGACACCCGAGCTG